>JAOTQH010239885.1:0-12834 GCA_025631255.1 Cornus kousa
CCCCCAGTAACTCCGGGGTGAGTAAACAAATTTACTCGTAGGGAATGAGCATACATCGACTCAATTTCTTACATATTTTTAGACTAACATGACACAATTCAAAAGGATCATGCTACCTAACGTCTATGTCAAAGGTTAGACTCAAGGAGCATCCTAAGCTACCTTAGCTCATTTCTAGCATAAATCACATCCCTGATGCAATTCCAAACAACATTAGAATATGCTATACACAGCAACAAAATATAGATTCTCAAAGCCATCAACTTGAAATCTAAAATACAAAAACAACTAAAATAGGTCATTCCACCTAACGTCTATGTTCCAAATGAATCTATAAGATCATTTCTAAGGTACATTTGAACATTTAAAACACAATTCACCATATCGATGCAACTTAACCAACATTAGAACTTCCAATACAACACACAAAGCACAATTTTTTAAAGTTAACATCTTGAAACTTAAAATAGGAAATCAAATAAGGAGCAACAAGTTACAACATCATCTGCTTATCAACTTGGAATTGAAATGCGAAATCAAACAAGGTGGATACTTGGACATCACGCCGGATTAAACCGACACCATAGTTACTTTAGGGTTACTAGCCCACAGGTAACCACCCTACGTGCGCACTAGACTATAGGAGGACATTCCCCCGTACTAGAACCATGTCCTGGCAGTAGCCAAACAAAGACATCCCCAAGTTTCCAAAATTAACAAGTTGTGCAATAACATATATATCAACATGTATATACAAGATAATTAACTATCAACCACGCACAACCAAATTTAGAAACACATACAATACATACTCTAAGTTCACAACTACTATGGCATGAAAGATGTCAAAAACAAAGTGTGCAACTCATTACACAAGTCAACAATATATTTCATAAAGAAAATATGTTCTTATGAATATAAATATAACAACAATGTTATCTAATGCTCAAAACTTAACCAAATGAGTACACAACAAGTCCAAATCCATGATTTAAACATAGAAACAACCTCTAAAACACAATTAGATCCATGGAGCAGTTGGATATAATCTATTTAAACAAAAATAATTAAATTCTCTAGATTTCAAATCAACTTCAATTAACCTCAAATTAATATATGTTAAACAACATAGCATACTCATTACATATATCAAATCAAAAGAGCAAAATGAGCAAGACATCATCACGTAAAATTTAATTAATTTAAATTAATTAAATCTCTAATTTTCAAAAGGTGTTCAAATAGTCCTAAATTAATATATAACAAGTACTAGGTCATGGTCATACCATATATCAAGTCTAAAATGGAATACAAGTAAAACACAATTAACTAGAATTTAAATCAAATTAAATTCATTAAATCTCTAAATTTGAAAACTCATTTAAATCACCCCAAATTAATATACAACATAGATCAAGTCATGGCCATGCCATATATCAAGTCTAAAGTGAGTTACAAGCAAGCCATAATTAATCATTAATTTCACAAATTGATATTAAACATGCATACAACTTGTATTTCACTACAAAAGCAATTAAAACCACTTAGAAAATAAACTATAACACCCCCTACCTCACTAGAGAAGTGTCTCTCAAGAATCCAAGGCAAATCAACACAAAGTGGTATACCCTTCAAGGGTTATGAAGAGGAGGATGAGGGGAACAAAAGGTATTCCCAAGGTTAAGCTTGGAAATTAATGAAAGGCCCTCAAAAATCAAGGTCAAGGCCTAAGGCTTCAAGCTCCATCCATAGAGGCTAGGGTTCTAATGAGGAAGAAAATGACATAATGTGAAAATGTGTGAGTGGAGGAAAAAGAAATCCTCTACTCACTATGTGATCCTACACAATAGTCAATACACACATCTTGAGAGAGAATTAGAAAAGTCGCATCCTGAATGAGTCGTTGGTAAGAGTGGTCAACTTGGTAGTTGAACACAATTCTAAAAATACATCCAAGTGCATATTGGGATCCTCTGTTGCATACCCATGGAAGCTAAGAAGCATTTGGATCATAGCAGGCTTGATCTAAAAATGGGTTGCATCAGTATCAGGAAATACAAAGCACGAAGGAGAAGTATATGTGGTTGGAATAAAATGATCCCTCAATTGTGGTTGTGGAGGAACAGGTGGCACTCATTCTCCATTACCATTACCATTACCCGGTACATCACCATTATCAGCCATGTTATCTAAGGAACTTCCTATTGAATTTAAATTCTTTTAAAGTTTTCTTAGTTGACTAAGAGTTCTCTCTATTTCAAGATTATACAATAAAGGCTTTGACTCAATATAACGAGTTAGCATGAACTAATTCCACTAATCTTAATAATGATAAAAATAAAATTCTCCAAGTCAAAGAAAACAACAAAAACTCACAAAAGGTTTAATAAACCGAAGCTTTTATCCCTTAAGCATCTTTGTCCTCATTGCTAATTTCCTGCACTTAAAATGAAAAGAATTAAGGTAGGATATCAAATAGTCCAAAGACTGGTAAACCAAATTAAAACTAATTTAAAACTAAACTAATAACAAATCTCCCCGATAATGGTGCCAAAAATTGTTCTTTAATTTATAAACAACCACTCGCAATAGCACAAATCTTTGTAGGATAACACTATTAAGAGGGTGTCGAACCTACAGGGAGATGAGTTATTATGTTCTGCTTTTAATTAATCTTTAATGGTTTATAGGTAACTGGTTGTGATACCCTCAAATTTTCGGATGCGGGTTGGCCAGGCCCACACCCAAATACCCGAGGATATAAAAAACAAATCGGTAATTGTGACGACCCTAGATTTTACAAACCCAGTGTGTCCTATGATGACCCAAAATAGATCCAAAATGTGGAAGCAAAACATAAAAAAGTCAATAAAGATGTACACCATCCCTAAGACATGAGAGTGACCTTTCCAAGAGTCATGTGACTCAATGGAAGTGAGACCGAGGTTAGGATTTTACAACCCTCTAAGGAATAGACCAAGAGCAAAATGGTCATTCTGAACTAAAATGGGTGACACCGTATGCACCATTAGAAAGAAAACAAAAAATTAACAAAGATAGACTCAAGAATCACTTGATGCGGAGAACGGACAGCAAGGATATGAAGATAGAACGATACTTCGTCCTTCGATTAAAAGATACCACAACCCTATCTTACTAAAACTATCATAACTCTCACTATAATTGTAGTTTTTGTGTGTGGTTGGTATCATTGGAAATCTTACCTCAAGCTCTTGAGGTTAGGTTCAAAAATGACTCAATTTGGACTAGAAATGAAGAATTTATGAGCATTTGAAGTCAGAGTAATAGTGCTATCCCAAAACTGAAGAATGAAGAACAGAAGCATTTAGGTCGACCGAAATAAGCCACCAGTCGACTGAAATGAACCCAAAATGTCCCAAAATTTGAAAAATGAAGGAAAAATGCTTCGGTAGGCCGAAATAAAGAATCAATTGACCGAAATGAAACCAAATAGAGTTTTTATCTACTGAAAATGACAAAATACTGTTCAAGTCAAGTTGAACAAAGAACTGATCGACCGAAATGAGCCACCGGTTGATCGAAATAGGTCAAAAAGTGTAAATTAGGCCTACTTTACACCAAAATAGAAAAGTGCTCTTAATCATCATTGGAATCCCCTATAGCATGATCAAATTTAAAGCTGTGTATTTCTGTGCTATTGTGAGCATGCACGCAAACATAAAATAACTTTTTAGACGTGCTATAATGGCCTACAGCCTCAATACATTTCATTTACTCCAAATTACATACCAAACCTCCAAAGTTAGAAAAATTACATTACAAGGGTGAAATTTAAAGTTTGAATACGTACACTTGAATTTTAAAGCTTATAGCCCTTGACCTCATGTCATACATATCAAATGAATACTAAAAAGAGTACTTAGACACTCATTACATATCCGGAATTGGAATTGACATGTTAAACCAAACATAACATAACAATTTAAAAGAGAAGATAAACATGCTAACACTTGCATGTGAACAATAATATGAATAAAAGAACTTTAAGTCAACATATCACCCAAGGCAAATGCAAATCCCCAAATGTTGAATCATGTACCTGAAAAATGACCGCAATAACTTTGGGGTGAGTAACATAAAGCTACTCGTAGGGAATGAGCATGCATAGACCTAACATTTTACAAGGTTATTATTTTAACATGAAACAATTCAAAAGGATCATGCCACCTAGCATCTATGTCAAAGGTAAGAATCAAGGATCATCTCAAGCTACTCATACAATTGAAATGAACTACGGCATACAAGTATACATGCTTAAGTATACTAAACAAGGTTAAAAAATGACATACGACATGAAGCATACATTTCCAAGTATACTAAGTCATGTTAAACGAGATAAGCAATATCTAGCATACATACACAAGTATACGATATATCTATATAGTACTCATAAATCAAGTATACAAACACAAGTATACTAAGCTAAACAAGTGCACATAAGACAAGTATACATAGCACAAGTATACTAAAGCGAAATTTGAATACATAAAACAAGCATACAAAGTGAAAGAATACAAAATAGAGTTTAGATACACCAACAAGGATACAAGTTCAAGTATACTAAAAAAGTTCTAAATACACGAAGCAACCACCAATTCTCAAGGTAAAAGTAATCCATGATTAACAATTTGAAATTGAATGCGAAATCAAAAAGTGAAAAAACTAGGACATGCGGTCTCTAGATTAAGTAAGTGTTTTCGGCTAATTATAACCCACAAAGCACTACCTAGTGCACACATGTATAAGTTATTCTGGGTAATTACGACCCACAAGATACTACCTAGTGCGCACTTATGCCTTAGAAGACTCTTGTCTCCGTACTAGAACTAAACCCCTAGCCATCACATGAAATATGTCCTTACAAGCTTTCTAAAATCAATAATTTAAAACTTATACCAAAATTAATAAGTTAGACCAAACTTATAACAAATCCAATAATGAATAAAACCCATCTTCCATGAGCAAGTAAGGTTGAACCCACACAAACCATGTCCTAGAATTCAAGTCTAAAGAGCATATGACATGTCATGTCCTCAATATGCAATTTATACACAAAGCAAGAATATTTTACAACAATTGAGCCACATTACCATCCTAAGTCACAAGTACTAAATTAGCTTCAATTTAGTAACTAGCTTTCAAGGTAAACAATTGTAATATTCTAATAAGCTATATACTTACACAAGATATATTTAAACAAGCTTTACAAGACAATGATATCCTATATCATGCTAAGTTCAATTACTATTTTAAGATGCCACAAGTACTAATTCTACATCTAATTAGTAATATGCTCACAAGGTAATTAATTGTATTACATTTCATGAGATTATCACCTTAACATGAAAAGTTTCTAGATTTCGAGTCAATTTCAAATAAACTCAAATTAATATATGTTAAAGGATAAAGCACGGTCTTCACATATATTATACTCAAAATTAATTTAAGTGACTACAAGACTTAAAATAAAATTAATTAAGCTAATTAATTAATTTTCTCTAGATTTTTAGACAACTCCAAATATCCTCAATTTAACAAATGTTAACGAACTCACCAATGCCTATTTTAATATCGTAATACAAGTTGATTTCATGCTTGTTTCAACTATGTGAATCAATCTTTCACAAAACATAAATATTAAATAAATTTGCATTTCTTATTCAAATGCTCCTAATTTAATATATGTTGATATACATACCAAGGCCTAATTTACTAGCATGCCATAATTTAATTCTAAGGTATACACCTTCATGAGAATTAAATCTTAAATATAGAAAATAATTAAATTAAATTCTAAAAATTGGATAAAAGCATGCTTACAAGTTGTATTTGCTTATAAAATAATCAATACAATATTAGTATAGACCTAAGAGATGCCCTACCTTATTTTAAGATGAAAACCTCAAAAGCCACCAAAATGAAACCGCTCCGAATTCGATGATACTTCGGGGTTTTGTCGGGGACAACACGGTGAACAATAAACCCCAAGGAAGTCGTACCAAAATCCTAACTTGAGTTCAAACCCGAACTCAAAAAATGGTCAGAAATGGATCATAATAAGGGGGAAAGATACGCGTTGTCAAGGCCTTCGATAAACGCTAAGGTACTAGGGTAAAATACCTAAGGAAAGAAGGTTAAAATGAGAGAAGAAGAGTGACAGCCCCCCTTGGGCTGCCATGGCAGCTTCTGGTCGTCCATGAAGAGAGGGGAAGATAACTTTTTAATTTAATAATGCCCTATTTATAGTAAAATCCTAAAAGTGTCCCGAACGGGCCCTGCTAGGTCCAGAAAAGTGAAATTTGAGTAGACGTGCTTAAACGGTGAAACATCGTGAATGAAAAAGAACCAAAATGAGAAAATATGAACAACGGGGATCTAATGAGAGTTGGAAATCCTCAAGGGCTTTATCCTTAAGCTAGGCCTCCTTTTTATATTCAGAAATTATAGAAGTACTGGAGCTTACATGGGCGACAATGAATTAGAGTTGGTGTTGCAGCTTGGTCAAAGAAGCTTGGATAAACTTAGGAAATTCAGGATATTTTTTGAGGGTTATTATAGTGCTGGCCAGACTTTGGTGGAAAGATACCATATCCTCTACATCATGGGCAAGGTAAGACAGTAATTTTTCTTTGGCCACCATGATAACATCATCCGCATATGGAAGCGTAAGGACATTTGCACTTGAAGTAGAAGTACTTGAAGATTTGGTGGCCTTGATCACTTTATAAAGATCAACCAAAGTTGGAAGGCTCTCCTCTGTATCATAAAGGAGGTTGAGGTAGACAAGGAAGGAGTAGCCTGAAGAAAGAAAATAGGCAAAGTTTAAAGGAATGAAGACTTGCCTCTAGGATGGAAGGAGCATGGCCAGTAGAAGTTCCACCAGTTTTAGAAGGAATGGATATTCCAACAGTAAAAGTTGGAATGGGTAGACTTTTCTCACTTTTGTTGGTCAAACTCTCCATAATTGAAGCTTGAAGAGCCAAATCCTCTCTTTGTGCAATTTATTGGTCCAGATGGATATTTATGAAGTTATGTCCCATAGAAGAGTCCTGTTGATTAAGTTTTAAGTTACAAACATTTTTAAGCAATGAAATTAGAGAAGGACAAGGATTGAGACTTACCAAGACAAGTTCTTTGGATGGCTTTGGTTTCTTGTGTTTTGGAGAGTCTTTGGGCTGTTTAAACTCTTCTGTTTTTTCCAGTTCAGACATGATTTTCCTTTTCGCTTTTCCCACAATTTTTCCAGAGGGGTTACGCACTTTAAGGGCTTTGTTGGATTGTTGAGTAGCGATTTGCCCTTTGGAAATGCCAGCTTCACCATCAAAGGAATCTTCGTCGGAAAAGGAGAATTGGGGTTGAAATTCTTTCTTAACAATAGCCAGTCCCTACAAGAGGAAATATAAGTAAGGTCTAGAATCTGGAAAAGCTAAGTTCATTCACATTGAAATACCTGAGAAGTTTTTCCTTTTCCTTTTGCTTTGTACAAAGCATCTTCCTCTTCTTCTTGTGTTTCCTCTTCAACTTCTTCTTCCTCCTCATCATCGTCACTTGAGAAAAGACTTTCAATCCTTACGTCATAACTTTCGGCTACACCCTCAATTTTGCTAGTCACTATAGTAGTTTTCTCTCCACCTTCACCCTCCTCACTTTCTTTGAGTACTTTCTCTTCTCCATCTGAAATTTACTAAGTCTCAGTATATGGAAGATTAATGAATTTCAGAAGGGAAGATGGGAAATGGAATTTACAGTAAATACATTAATATCTGGAGACAAAGGCTTGAAAGACGCTAGTATAGAATCACAGACAACCTTATGATTTCTTATCCAGGTGGAGGAAATATAAGTTGACCACCATACATCAAATTCATTGGTTGATTAAGGCTAGCTAGTGTGGCCTTGGAAGTTAAAAGCCGCTCTTTTTGCTGCATAAGCTTGGTCAATTGCCGCAAATTATTCAGCATCTGTGAGACGAAGACGTTGGTCAAAGAATCTGTTATAAGATTTATAAGGCGGCAAATGAATCATTTGGGTAAAACCCATTTGCCTTGCCAGCTGGATTGGTTGTAGAACTCAACGTCATAGAAGCTATTCTTTATAGTGGGCTGGGTAGTGTTGTAATAGACGTAACAAGCAAGAAGAAAGCTAGCCCAAATATTTTTCCAATCTTTATAATATTTTTTGGTGGACACTCTAAGAGATGGAACCACCCATGACGGCATGCGACCAATGATGGTGAATGGATCAAAGAACCCATCGTTACTAGTCTCACATTGATTGTAGAAATATTCAAAGTTCTCAGCAAAGCTGAAAGGAGAAGGATTTGCTATTGCCAAAGAATGGCACATCTAAAACAACCAGAAGAGGCCTTGGAACTTAGAAAAATTTGAAGTAAGAAGATCATGAAGACCTCTGTATAAGTGAGACAGCACAACGGGAGCCAATACCAAATCTCCATTTCTGGCTAAGGAAACTGCCACTTGAACGAAGTCTTTTATGACTTGGCCAGATGAAACACACAGCAAATGGCCAGAAAGCCAACATATCAGGAAAGCAATATGTTCATCTTCTTGAACTAGGCCAGTTTTCTTACAGTGTTTGATGAAAGGAAGTTGGGAGGAGATAAAGTTCTTACTTCCAGTGGTTTTGGTAAGGAAAAGGAATTGTTCAATGAAAAGGGTGGCACTTACATCATCTCCATGGGGCTTAAGACCTGTAATGCAACAAATATCTCTTAAAGTGGGGGACATCATTCCACATTTGAGGTGGAGAGAGTTGGTGGTTGAAGACCAAAAGAAAAGAGCTGGAAAAAGGAGGTTCGGATCAAGTGTTATGGAGGACTTACTGATTTGGATAATGTCATTGATGCCTTATTTCTTCCACTGTGAAGAGATTTTTTCGTCATTGGAAAAACGACTTACCTATGAAGACCAGGATGAGCGATATGTTGGCCAATTTCTTATGCTAAATGAAGGTTTCACCTTTTTTCCCTTTTTTAAGATGAGAGGGAACTCTGAGTTAAAAGGGAGGGGGGATTGGCCTGAGGGATAGAAATCGGCTAACTCAGAAGGGGCAACATCTATGAAAGCTAGACCTAATCCAACTGAAGAATCTTTGAAGGGATCCAGAGGTTTAAGATGGAGTCTTTTAGGGTTTAAGGACTTCAAAAGTAGTTGGACATGGTGACTGTAGCTACGGGTTTTGATTTTGGCTTGAATGGAAGGGGTTGGAAGAGAAGAGCTGGTGGTTTGTTTAGAAGGTTTCTTGGGAGCCATGGTCTGTGATTTTTTCGTAGGTAGAGATTTTCTTTAGGGTTTTTTCAGAAGGAAGAAAGAAGACGGAAGGAAATTTATTGTTAGAAGATAAAGATGGAGAGAATTTATAGAAACAATGAGTAAAGAAGTAAAAGCTGAGGGCATTTTCCTAGGTTCGGTGGTTGGGTTTTCAAAATTCAAAAGGGAGTCCTAAAAGGCTTAGGAAGCTGAATAATGTGATGCCATAAATAGATGGGAAGTTTTTGTTGGGAGATGGAGTATGTTGGCGGCTAGAATGATTATATGGATAAGATCAAGAGAGTAGCCGGATAACACATAGAAGATTTTACTCGTTTGGGGTGAGATTCTTTTAAAATCTTGGGACGCCTTTTGAGGAGTAGTAGTTAGAAGAAGACTTTCAAAAGGAAAAGGAAATAATGAAGATTGAAGAAGCTGACGGCTATATGCTATAAATGGTATAGATCTCCTTCAAGATAGAAAAATCAGTGGTCAGGGGGGATATTCTCAGAAGGTGCAGGGGTAGCAGCCACGTGTTTTTCTTTTGAGGGTCCAGAAGCATAAGGGTGTTCTTGGAAAGGTTGTAGTTGAAATATTTCAAAATTCAAAAGGGAGTCTTGAGAGGTCTATTGGAAGACGAAATGTTTGGCGGCTGGAAAAGGTAATTAGCATGGGGGGATCAAGAGCCCAACTGACTCACACATGGAAGGTTTTATTTATTTATGGTAAACTTTTTCAAAGCCCAAGAACGCTTTTTGAGGAGGGGTAGTTGAGGAGGATTTTCAAAGCTTAAAGAAGGGAAAGTAAAATGGGAAGTCTGATGACTATGCCATAAATGGATGGGATTTGTGGAGATACGGGATCAATGGCAGAAGAGGGTGTTTTCAGAAGGTACAGGGGTGGCAGCCACATGTTTTCTTTTTGATGATTATGTTGAGTGTCCAAAAACCTAAGGGTAGTATTGGAAGGACGAGTAGTGGGATATTTCAAGATTCAAAAGGAGTAATAATTAGGAGTGGAAGCTTGAAAGTTTTTAGCTTTAAATGGGTAGGGTGTCTTTTGAGATACAGGATCTTTGGAGAAAGAGTTTGTTTATAGAGGAAACCGAGGGTGTAGCCGCGTGTTATGGGATAATGTTTAATAAGGGTCCAAAGGCATGTTAACAGGAAGTTAGGTATAGGTTTTGAAATTCAAAAAAGAAAAGTCAAAAGATTTTGTGGGGAAACGTTTTGTGGAGGTGCGTGATACTTAGGAGGGTTGGCGATTGGAGGTGATTAAGATAGTAGGTATCAAGGAGATTAATTAAGGATGAGGAACCATGATGGTGATACATTAATGACGGAATTCAAATCCCACACCTTATTTCTAAGAGGGCCCACAAGGCATGGAATTTGGGGGGCATATATTTAGTCCATTATTTTACCCAATGGAAGAGAGACAAGTGGTGAGTTTGGACAAAGCTTACCATATTGGTTTAATGTTCTAATTCACCAAGGAAAGGAAGTGGTGATATGGAATTGTTAATTTGGTTCTGTAAATTGAGAAGGGACATGGCAAGTTTGGAACTTGCCATGTTTGGACTATAACATTAATAAATATTCTACCTTGGAATATTTATATTATGGAAGTTAAGGATAATGGCGATTCCCTTTAGGACGTACCAAACTTAGGACATAAAGTCTTAAAAGAACAAGAAAATCTCAGGAAGATATCATTGTAAGTGCAACTGCATGAGAAGACTAAAGTTAAAGGTTTCAGCCAATAAGCTATTGACACATGGCGAGCTTTCTTTAAAACTTGCCACGGTGGATTAATTCCATTTAAATGATATTTTCTATTTTTTTGACCAAGGTTGGCCAAGTCAACAAAGAAGGAACGTGGGGCAGTGTTCTCTCCTTATTTTTAGGGAGCATCAGCAATTATTCAAAACTAGGTCAACCTTCCGTTGCTATAATTCAGCAAAACGTGGGAGTTGGTTTGATTCTTTAAATATATACGTATAAGTATATGTATATATTTAACCCACGATGGAGTAATTTACGTGAGCCCATGATACCTTGAGTTCCAATAAGAAGAGATGAAGGAGAGGTTGCTAGAAATTAGGGAGCACCATAATCACGACGCCATGAAGCTCATATGGAAGGTGCGGCCTAAAAAATAGGAGGTCGTGGTCTATAGAAGGAAGGTGGATCGGATAAGATACTCATGATGAAGAAACTGCTAGGCACCATGAACTCCGAAGTATTGGAAGAAGGACTCAAAGTGGAAGTTACTAAGGATTGGGAAACGTGGGAAATTATATTTTCCATATATATATATGTGGAGTATTACTCACGAAGAGAATTATTGCTGAAGTTTGGGGGCCACGACGTCATGATATGAAGACTAGAAAGGAAAGCTCAACTAAAAGGAAGTTACCCAAAGCTAGGAGAACGTGGTCTCCAAATAACTTCCTTATATATGCGCATTATCAGTTGAAAGTGGTGGAAACCTATGGGGAAACTACCACTAACCAAAGGAAGTTATTAAGGGTCATGGGTGACAAGGCAGTAGTTGGAGATATCGTGTCTGAAAATAAGGAAAGAAGGTGACGACGTGGGGAAGAGGGATAAAGACATGGGACACTTGCTAAGTTACAAAGAATACACGTGGGAATTCATTCTGAGACTACCCACGATACAAGTTCGTTGAAGACTAAAGAAGACGTGACTGAAGTCTATAACAGAAGATGGACAAAGTGGAGGAAGGTACAACTACTGAAGAATCATGGGACATGTGGCAGTTCGAAGCCTTTCCACGTGCAGATTGTTGGAGTTGCCACACTTAGTTAATGCATGCAAGGAGTTCTATAAATAGGATACTTAGACTTTACTTGCAAACCATGTTCAATCACACAGCCAAACAGCACTTTCAATATCTTTACATTCTTGTAATGCACTTTCATTATGTTTAATTCAAGTCCTGCACTTTAATTCCTTTACTTTCCAGTCCTGCACTTCAATAACTTTACTTTCCAGTCCTGCACTTTCAATCCAGCTTTCCTTTCCACTAGCCATAGATCGATCGAAAAGTCCTTTTTCAAGGCAAAAAGAACCCTTGAGGGTGGCAATTCCAGTCCCTCTTACAGTCGCCTGAGCCCTACAATTTCCTACTGGATAGTTGTTCGGATACCCACTTTGGAACGACAACAGTTCCTGATACGCCCGACGCACACCCCTACTTTTCACTCACCCGGAAAGTGGAACCTCGGATTTCCGCGAGCCGAACAATATGTAATGAATTTTTTTTTTTTTTTTTATTAATAAAAATATGATTTATTACTAACATGTCTCTTTTGCAAAAAAATGTTTTTATATTGTTCTCACTATTATGTAAATAGGAGTTGCTTCCAGCTAACGAATGGAAGTGACAAATACTCAATAACACTGCAACCGAGCAATACTGATTCGAGACGGGACTGTTTGATTCTCGAGAAAATCGGATAAAAAAAAAAAAAAAAAAAAAAATTCTTTCTTTAAGCGAG
>JAOTQH010239905.1:0-12832 GCA_025631255.1 Cornus kousa
GTGGACCAATGAGAGTGTGACACTTGTCACACTTTTTCAGAAATTGCAAAAAGATCCTTTTTGAAAATATCTTCCAAATTAAATTGCAAAATAGTCCCTAAGACGAAAAATAATTACTTACAATAATTACACAAAAATCCCAAAAGAACTTAATTACACAAATTTTACCCTATTATAATAATTTTATAAACTCTTTTATTTTAATTCTTTTATTTTATTTTAATTCATTTTATTTTACCCTATTATAATAATATGTTTTTACATAAAATTGTGATGTGCGGCAATTAGACTCCTAAAGACTAGGGCAAATAGAGATTAGTATCTGTATTTCAAATAACCTATGGGACATAAATGAAATGATTTTTCTGTGTATTGGTTTGTGGAGGATACTTTTTTTATTACAAATTAATCACTTACTCCACTATCCTTTTTCTCCCTATCTTCTTAAATTGGAAGAAAAACCAAATAAGGGATAAGGAGGGATAACTCTCTCTTCACTTAACCTACCCAAATACACTTTCACCCAATCTTTTCTTTTCTTTGCTACCCCCCATCCCTTCAAATCAACCCATCCAAACACACCCTAAATTTTGAACTTATAGAAATAGTATTTATGCTGATATGCAGTCAATCAGAAATAAGTAACGTGCGTTCACCCAGACCGTGTCGTCACCTCACTCTGTCACTCATATGGGTTATCTTGTTAAAATATATTTATATATAAATTTCCTATATTTTTTTGCGATAATAATAAATAAATAAAAGAGGTCTCATCAAAACTTTTTTTTTTCATTTTTCTACCTATGGGTCCTATGCCTCCCTAAGAGCTACATATATATATACACACACACACACACACTCTCTATATAAAGTATCTTTCCAAGTGGACACGTGGCAGGGTTACCTACAAATTAGGGGCAGTTAGGAGATCGTGGCCCATTCCATTTGGCAGTTCCAAAACGTGGCTAGAAGAATTTAATTGGAATTGAACCACCAAAACCACTTATTCAAAACTGAAATTCATGGGTCATCATGTTCTTACACATGTCAACACTATGAGAAGACTAAGGAAGACATGGGACACGCGGCATGATCCGAACCTTCAGGTGAAAATTCTTAACTGCAAGATTGGTATGGCGTATAGATGCGTAAACTGAAGAGTTTGTTTGTAATCATATCAAAAATGTATGGGATGTGCTTGGATGATGTAAAGCATCAGGAAGGATGGCTCAGGATTCAATTGATTGATGATGTGTGATCCACCGACCTTTGTCATGACAGGTGCGCTTGCATGGAACGTGTCCTCGCCGTTTTCAAGAAAAAAAATAAAATATTTTTGAACACTTCTAACCGTATTCACGTGTCCAATACTCCTAGATGAAATGTTCGTGCTTTTTAGGTAAGAACAAATACTCAAAATTCGAACCAAACAATATCTGCAGGCTACGACATTGCTTCAAAATCCAATTTTCTTACATAGATAACCAATCATAAATCTATGCATATTATGTACTGGAATGTTAATATAAATTACAATGATGCTTAGCAACAATTTTTATTCTAATTTAGGGTAAAGTGCATAAAACCCCCCTGAACTGTACTCTCTTTCCTAAGAAACCCCCCTGAACTTTTATTTTGATAGAAAACCCCTTAAACTATTTTATTTTTTTGCAAAAAACACCAAATGACATTATTCCGATTGGAAATTGGCATGTGACATATGCTACACTCTCAAAATGACAAATTTGCCCTTATTACCCATACCATATAAAACCCCAATTGAAAACCCAATTTGTCAATTTTGTCCTTTTTACTCCTATTATAGCTTCATTCTCTCTCTACTCTATGGAGGTCATTCTCTGCAAATCTTTTTTTTCTTTTTAATTGCAATTCTTGCAAATCATCGAACGGTCCGAACCATAAGTTTTGTTCACAAAATCAAGATGAAGTTGAAGGTGCCAAATGAATATATGACAGTTTAAGAGCTAACATATGATGGATATGTATATATACATATATATATGTATGCATCATATATGTATATGTTGGGCATAATGTAAAAAAAAAAACCCTCAAATTTGTTGCTCAATAACAAAACCTCTTGCTAAATCTAGATATATATATATATATATATATATATATATAAACAAACAATACAATTTCTTTAAAAAAACTCAAGCCGATGGATATATTAATAAGCAATAAAATTTCTTTTAATTGTTCTTTTACTCATTTTTTATACGATGAGAATGGCCGAATCACTAATTATTGGAGAAAAAAAAAATCTAACATTTTTAGGCTACCAAGAGCATAATCTTACACAAAATAAAACAAACCAAAACCTGAAAATTGTCGTCAAATCAATAAACAACTCTGGCGGATGGAATATCCCGAACTAACAAATATGCAAACTCATCATCAACATACAAAGAAAAGTAAAATCTAGACCACACCAACCCATCATCACCACCAATTCTCTAAACAAAGGTTTTTTTTGCCTAAATTTTCAAATCCAAAAACGGTGGACAGCTCAATCATGGTGGGTGTCAGATTTCAAAGATTCATACAAAAAACAAAAAAAATAGCCATGGCTGCCGAGAGAGGACAAGCAACAACGACAATAGCAAAATCCACAGCTTCACTCCGTCTCCGTTAATGAGTTAATTGAGTTTGATTTCATGATTAATTTGGGTTGATTAGCCAAATTGGGTCCCCAATCAAAATATCAGGAATTGGGCGTGGTAGTTGTCGGTGGTAATCGTGGACTGGTAGGCGGGGTAGTTGTCGGTGGTAATCATGGACTGGTAGGCGGTGCCGGAGGTTGCTATTGATTGGCGATGTTGTCGGTCACAGGAGAACGAAAGCGTAGAAAGAGAGCGCTCTAGTAGGGTTTGGCTGGTTTTGTACAGACGGTTTTGCTACTAAAATAAGGACGATAAGGTGGTGTTTAGCAGTTAGTGGATTGTGATAAGGTGAGCTGTGACAATCCTATTGGCTGCTAAGATTGTATTTAACACATTAGTAAGAACATGTACTAAAATGATACAACAGTGTCGTTCCACTAAAGGACAATATGGTAATCTTATAACTCCGGAGACTTCCGGTGCCGTCCACTTTTGGTTTTGTCCTCAAAGTTCACTTTTTTAAAAGTTTAGGGGGCAATTGTTAGTTTGGCCTTTTTTTTCTAAAATTGGCTGATAGTTCAGGGTTTATGCCCTTTGCCCTAGAATTTGCCATAGAATATTCTGTGATTTGATTTAATTTCTTTTCTTGTAATATGAGCATGCGCTCTATCTATAAATATTAGAGTTGTGAATGAGTGATTTATGTTATTCAAGCCTTTATACAATTTTCTCCTTTTTCTTATTTTTATATTTCTTCTATATCCAATCACCCATTGTTTCCAATATTCCACTTCATCTGCGACACCATCTATAGGAATACTGATCTTTGTATAATGCATATCATAATGATATTGCAAGCTCATGAAGGAGTTGGTGGAGCTTTCAAACAGACTTGACCCTAAAATCGGCTTGATGATAACAACTCATAAATGTGAGAATTTATAAAACCTAGCCCAATTCAAATCGCCTTGACCTTCAAGTTTCATCATGATGTTCCACGGGTCAACATGAGCTTTATGAATAATCTGTGAATAAGCACACTCAAGTAAATTGTTAATTCTCACATTAATAAGTTGTTATCATCAAAATTACCCAAATCCCATTGGGTTGAAAGTTGAAACCTTCGGGTTAACAGTCTACATTGTCTCCGTGGTTTGTATGTTTAACTATCTACTTGATCAGTCAACCTGCATATACATTCTTTCATCTTTCTGAATGTGCATGCTATTAAAACTAGTAGTCTCTGGAGTCATGTTCTATGGCACAGATGGCTTTCTTAAAATTTGTTTTCTTTTCTTATACATTTTTAGTTCATTTGGTTTTTCTATTCTTTCAAGGCCATTTTTTCCCTCCTCACCATGATTTGTAAAATGTGCAGCTTTCTACTTTATGGGAATTCAACAGAATGAGTATGTTAAATCTTGTTGCAAGCCTTGTCAAGGTAATTCGTAAAGTGCTTATTTATCATGTGTCCTTCTGTTTCGTTTTAAATTGGCTCTTGAAGTTTCCTTTTTCAAGTGCTGTTTCTTTATAGATGTAAGTTTGTTTATTCAAGTTTCTATTTTTATCATGATATTTCAAGTGTAGTAGTAGTTTCATGTATCTATGGGGATTGGGGAAAAGAACAGATTAGAGCTTTGAGCTTTAACATGTCTATATATTACCCTAAAAAATCTAATTTACTAGTGAAGAACCATATTTGTTGCCCCAATCTGTAATTTTAGAGGGCCTGTTACAAACTAACATTACGTGACTAATGAGCATGAGATGATGCAGTAGTGAAAACTAGGGCTGTCAACAATAAGAACGCCAATTCCATTTTTAGAGCAGTCACTTTACGCAAATAATTTTAGAAGTTGGGCCTGTATCTAGTCCACCCCTATTATCAGCCTGTATTTGCTCGACTCAGGTAATGGCTTCTATATGAAATTGATAGCATTATGATATAGCACAGAAGGTGTATTCCTTTTTGGCTACCAATTAAATGCTGATTTTCCTTTGGAGGTCCTAAAAATTGGTTAGGATTGTCAAATTTCACTTTAGTCACGAACTCCAATGACTTCACATTAGCAGTAACAAATACGAAAAAGAGATCAGTAAATCTTCTTGTTTTTATTTATTTTTTTATATTTGTTTTTTCCTGAATGAGTTTGATTTTATTGATACAAAAATAAAGTACAAGACAACAGCTAAAAGGCTAAGGCGGACAAAAACTAACTAGGGCATACCCTAGTACAAAGAACAAAAAAGCACAATCAGAAACTGAATCTTGATCAGCCCACAGACAGGCCTATGGCTTGACAGCCTCCAAAACAAGCTTCAATAGCAATCTGATGAGGCGATCTTCTAGTTCCTCCATGCAATCTATTATTTCTCAGTCCAAAGACTCCAAATGATAGTTGGAAAGAAGCATTTAGAGTGTTTGGCCTTCATATGATCTGTGGAATGCAAAGCCTTACACCAACTCATTACTTGCTCCAGATAATGCTGCTGCAGTAAACCAACCCAGTAACAAATATCAGCAAACAAGTACCAAATGTCTTAGCCAATTCACAAGACCAGAATAGTTGATACTCACAGTCCTCATCTCTATAACAATTATGACATGTGGGAACCAAAACCATCCCTCTTCCTCAAGAGAGGGATGAGCATTCTGCAATATTAACAAAATAGCAGTGGCCACTGTTGCAAAACATAAAACGGAAGCGAAGAGATAAATAAAACAAGTAAAACATGTAGATATTACGTGGTTCAGCCACTAGAGCCTATATCCACAGCACAAAGAGCCCAAAGGGCTACATCACTTTTATAATACTCTCTCAAATCATATACAATACAATGGTGGAAGCTCCTTTAGATAGGAGAAGAAATTATGAGAATGGAAAGAATTAGAAAATAGGAAACGAAGAGGATTTTTCTCCACTGATTCCTCTAGTAACACCAAATCTTCAATAGGAAACAACATCAATTGCTAAAAGATTTTCATCCACTGATTCCTCCATTAAATCTTCAATACTCCCTTTCAAGTTGGAGCACGAATGCCCAACTTGCCATTGAGAAGATGAAGACAATGCTACCAAACACACTGGTAGCCCAAACAAGTCAACAAAAACTGCCAGAGACACGGCAAAGGCGAGGATAATGCTACCGAACACACCGGCAGGCCAAATAAGTCGATAAAAACTGCTGGAGACACGGCTAAGGCGAAGAACATTACTGCCGAACAAATTGGTAACCCAAACAAGTCACAAATAGCACCGAGAAACCCTTAGCAACATTTCAGATGCTAAAGGAATACCCCAAAATAGGAGTCCGAACCTAGGAAGAGAAATTAAGCTCTGATTCCATGTTGCAAAGCATAAAACGGAAGCGAAGAGATAAATAAAACAAGTAAAACACATAGATATTACGTGGTTTAGCCACTAGGGTCTACATCCACAGCACAGAGCCCAAAGGGCTACATCACTTTTATAATACTCTCTTAAATCATATACAATACAATGGTGGAAGCTCCTTTATATAGGAGAAGAAATTATGAGAATGGAAAAAATTAGAAAATAGGAAATGAGGAGGATTTTTCTCCACTAATTCCTCTAGTAACACCAAATCTTCAATAATATGAAACAACATCAATTACTGAAAGATTTTCCTCCACTGATTCCTCCATTAAATCTTCAATAGCCACTCTAGGTATGCACCTACTCCACACATGGTCATAATACCAAACAACCTTATTCCCCTGAATTCTACACTGATTTAAAATTGAACTTGCCATGTTTCCAAACAATTATATCATTAGCTCATGCCAAACAAAACTCTGAAGATGCTGTTGGATTTTGTGGATAACTTGAAATTATAGAGGTTGCTTTTGGCGCCTTGTGCATTCCTTTTGGGAGCGCTCCCCTCTTTAGCGCCTTCTATTAAATTTTATTTACTTATCAAAAAAAAAAAAAAAACTTTAAAGATGCTGCAGAATTTCAATAGGCCAATCTTCAAGAATGGTCCACTGATTGTCTACCAATAAAGCAAATACCTTGTCATCCCTCTGCAGATGCGAACCACCAAGTCTTCTGTGACCATATAATGGGTCTGTTTGGGGGAGCTTCCAGGAGCCTCCAAACGGACTTCCAAGCCCAAAAAGGCATTCCTACATAAAATCGGGTGTTTGGTGGCATTTATGATATGGACTTCTGAAGGAAGTGGAAGTCCTCAAAAGTCCATTAGGCTGAAGCTCCAAAAAACTTGCTTTCAAAATTGGCTTCTGGGAAAGTTCACAATATGGTTAAGTGGAATATAATTACAATACAATTTTGTCCCTATATAGTGATTACATTGCCTATTTTATCCTTCGTTTATTATTCTAGTACAACCTTTGTTTTTCTCTTACCTTACAACACACTACTGCCAGTCCCACTTCTCCATCTGTTTTAGATCCTCGTATCTGCCATGGATTCTGTTGACCGGAAAAAATAAGAACTCCATGATCGATATTAGTTTTTTTCTTGGGTTCTATTTGGCTTATTTTTTCATTCTCCAATCAATATGCTGATTAGAGGAATATGCGGGTAGGGTTCGAAATTGTAAGGCGTGTGTTGGGCTTAGTCCATACGGATACAATTATAGATGTGTGTGTGTGTGTGTATATATATATATGGGTAGGGTTTGAAATTGTCTAAATATATATATATGGGTAGGGTTTGAAATTGTCAGGCGTGTGTCATGCTTATTTTTTCCTTTTCCCATGGACGAAGCCAAAAAGGGTCCAGAAGAGCCCAAGGAACCCAAAAAAATCAATAATCTCCTCTATAGATGTACAATTTATCTCCATAACCCAACAAAAAAGAGAGCTAACGTTAAGAAATTTTAAAGCCCCAATAGAAGATTCCTTTCCGTCAAAGGATCTTCTATTCTGCTCCTTCCAAATGCACCACCAACTTCGAAAGGGTGCCATCCAACAAAAATCACGGGTATGGGATCCCCCATGACATCCTCTCCATGCAACAATGAAGCCTCTAGAAGACTTAGGCATAACCCACTGAACACCATACAAGCCAACGATAAAGCTCAAACACTCATGAGCCACGGGGCAATGCAAAAGGAGGTGATCAATGAACTCTCCATCCCTCTTGCACATGCAGCACCAATTGACAGTGACCTGTCTTCTCCGTCTCAGGTTATCAAGCATCAAGATCTTGCTCCAAACTGCTGTCCAAACAAAGAAGGCCACTTTAAGAGGGGCCTTTGAGCGCCAAACCACCTTTCAAGGGAAATAACAAAACAGAGAACGAACATCAAACCTCTCCTGAGAAGAGGGCACCCAAATAAGAGAATCCAGTCTTCTTCCATCTAGCTCCTTTCTATACAAAAGCTCCAGAAAACCAAAGATATCATCCAATTCCCAATCTTGAAAATGGCGCTGAAAGTGTACATCTCAATTAATCCTCCCATTGTCAAGGTGATAACACTCACCTGCCAAGGTGTGTCTGGCAACGGCAATCCTGAAAAGCCTGGGAAAGGAACAAGCCAAGGAACAGTCACCACACCATAAATCCTCCCAAAATCGGGTTTCCCTGGCGTCCCGGACTTTGAATGTCATGTGTTTAGACTTTAGAGAATTCATTCCAACCCTTTTAAATAAACTTCTAAACACCAACACCTCCTGCTGATCTAAGCACACGAGCTTTAACCGCCTCTCTCCTCGCCAAAGTAGCATGAGATAACTCTCCTCCATAGTTTGTGACACGCAACACTAAATCTCCATAGCCACTTGCTAAGAAGAGCCTTATTGAAGGACCTCCTACCTTCCCTAAGAAGAAGGCATCCAAAGTAAATTGTCATTGCCTCTGCCTTCCACTTCCTGTCTATACAGAAGATCCAATAGGCCACACACCTCATCCACCTCCCAATTCTGAAAAGAATGCCGAAAGCGTACATCCCACGCGAGCCTACCGCTATCAAGCTGATAACAGTCGGCCACTTGGGCATGTCTATTAACAGCAATCTTGAATAGTTTGGGAAAAGAACAAGACAACGGCCTATCACCACACGATAGATCCTCCCAGAACCGAACCCCTCTTCGATCCCGAACTTTGAATCTATTGTGTTTAGAAAATTCATCCCATCCCTTCCGAATAAATTTCCCAACACCCACACCACCAACACTAGAAATTGGTACCAGAGGACGACCCACGTCTCTCCTCCCCGAAAAGGGCATGAAATAACCCTCCTCCAAAGACATAGTTGTTCAAATTTTGTTGAATAAATTTCTTAGCCATTCTATTCCTATCTTTTCTAAGGCTCTTCATGTCTCTATTACATGTTTTCAAGTCCTACTATTTTATTATTACTGATCTTTTTAAATTCATCGTGTATTTTTCTTTATTGATTCTACTTATCATTCTTACATTAGGTTCATTACTTGCAATTTCTTCTCTAATATATTCCTTATGTAATAGTTGTTGGAAGTTTTTTATTTTTATTTTTTATCTACGTAATATATAAATTCCTTTACTTATATATTTTGGTCTCTGTCTTTAATACATCTAATTGATCCATGTCTCTAGTTAACCTTTTCACCCTCGTTTTGCCAACTTTTAAATAACCTATTCTCCCCTTCGTTCTTTTTCTTCGTTCATTTTTATTTATTTATTTTTTTTTTTTTGTGTGTGTGTGTGTGTGTGTGTTAATTTTCCATATAAAATATTTCATGCATTTTAAATTTGGATGCAGATAATCAGGGAATAGAAATCCAATATTTCTAAACTATGCCATCTCAAATGCTTCAGTTGAGCTTGGTTTTACAGAGAGTGAAATTATTGATTAATATTACTTTATAATTTTGTAGACAGGAATACATGGAAGGATCTTTTCATCAGATTGTGGAAAGCCTTTGCCTGCCTTTATTTCAGTCAAGGGAATAAATTACACGGTATGTTTGCCTCTAGAATCTATTTTTCTTAGATTTCTTTTCCTTAAAAATGATTTTTTTTAATATGTATGTATATGCGTATAGTACATGTCTTCCTTTCCGTGTTACCGTAAGTCAACTGTGTCCCATGAAGGTGACATCTAAGAATTAGTTAAAAAGTACAGCCTTTTTAAAATTGTATCAGGTCCATGGCTGTTTCATGTCGTCGATTCGTAGCCCACAAGCATAATTTAGTGGTGTGATATTTTCATGTTTGATGGGTTTTAATTTTGGCACTGTTTTGTTGGAAAAGTGAATATGTTGTATGCTAAAATCCAACTTGATTTATTGTTGATAAATTATCTAACTAAAGAACTTAAAATATCATTATTATATTTTCTATTGTTCAGAAGAATATGATGATGATGATCATCTGGCTGCTACTGTGGGGGTCATCAATTGAGGTTTTTGCTGAAATATATAAATATTTCTATATAATTGGGGAGCAAAATCCTCCACCAATCATGGTGATCTGGTCAATTTCCTTTCAACTATAAATATTTCTATACAATAGTGGAGCAAAATCCTCCACCAATCACGGCGCCTCCTTCGACTATTGTACACCTTCCATATTTTCTTATTTTTACCGTGCCTATATAGAGGCATTTTGTACTCAAGCGAAATACATCTGAATAATAAAAATGTAGCCCTTAGTGGCTCTTTGTTCATGTATGTAGGCCTTAGTGCTGAACCATGTATATGCCTGTGTTCTCCATCTTTCTGTCTTCTCTTTTCCTATTTGCATTTCTTATTTTTGCATCCAAATTTAACATGGTATTCGGCAGTGTTTGTTGACTTGTTTGGATTGTCGGTGTGTTCGGTAGCATTGTTCTTTGTCTTCTCTCTTCAACATTCACACTTACACAAAGAACAATGCTACCGAACACACCGGCAACCCAAACAAGTCAATAAAAACTGCCGGAGACACGGAAAAGACGAAGACAATGCTACCGAACACACCAGCAACCCAGACAAGTATATGCCTGTGTTCTCCATCTTTCTGTCTTCTCTTTTCTTATTTGCATTTCTTATTTCCGCATCCAAATTTAACAGTTTTCATCTTCCAAATTTTTGTTTCATGCTTTTTATACAGGTTTTATTATTGTCTAATGCATCTAACTGATGATTTACGTATTGAAGGATCTTTTACAATGATAGATCTACTAGATGTTTGCAAATTTGAAAACATCTTTCTTTATTAATTCTTCGTTCCTTTTTTCTCCTTGGGGGCCAACTATCAACAGGCCACCTTGTTGGATGAATGAAAAATGATTTGATGTTCACGAAAATTTTATGAAACATTTATTCATTTCAATTTTTATTGATCAAAGAGTTTCTAGAAATGATAGTACAAGGACCAAAATCCTAGGCTCCACTAGAGAGTTGATGCAAGGTCCGCAAGCTAGACCTAGACCTAGGACCTAGAGGAGGGTTGAATAGGCCTTGTAGGCTCAACTAGCCAACTTTAATTACTTTTAAAATTTTAAGCAAATTAGCAGTAGATTAAATCTAAATTAGACAATATACTAAAAATTAAGCAATCTATCATGCCATGCATTATTGCAACCAATCGTATCTTTACTACTTATAAAAGTGTAAGGATTTTTCATTTGTTATATACATTTTTGACATTTCTTTAAATAAAAAAATATGGTTTTTCCTATCACTAAAAGTGTATTAAAAGTTATTCATTAAAAGTGTATTTTTATGTATTTAATTATTTTTTTTATATTCTTTTATGAAGTCCAAGAAGCCCCATCAGTTTTAGTCTGTGAGAAGAGTTTATCAATTTCTCTCTTCTTGTGAGAGCACCCATACATCCTTTTGTTAGAAGTGTTTTAAAAGTTTTTCCAATAAAAGTGTATTAATCAGCACATTTTACCAAAAGTCTCTTACAAAAAGTAAAAGCAATTTATATTTTAATAGCATTTTATTTAAATTAAATCCCAGCTTATATAACATATATATTTACTAAAAAATTCTAGATATCCAGAGAACTATACGTCATTCTTCTAAAAGAAAAACTGAAAATTTATGCCACCAAACTTTTCTTCCTCTTTAAATGCAGTCCTCCAAGTTATTATACATCCAAATAATTTATACCATAAAGCTCAAGTCTACATTTTCTCTCCAATCAAGAAAACTGAAAATTCCATGAACAAAAATGACTTAACTATGACCCTCCAGGCTCCAACTAACTTTTGTATACATATTAATTATCACATGCTGTTGTTACGTTCTTTAAACACAATATTGTTTTGTTAAACATTTTTGATCTTTTATTGTTTTGGTACACACTATTGCCAGAAGTTGTCTACAATGGTGTCATTTATTTCTATATGTTTATATAGTGTCATATAGTTATTTTAAAATTAAAATTTCTCATAATTTTATATGATTTTAATAGCATTCCTTGCATGTGTTTTTTTTTGCTAGTCAATATTTAGATATAAAGCAATAAACAGAATGCACAATAAACACCAAGATTTTACATGGAAACCCCAAAGATAATCTTCATATATAACTGTTACACTATGTTAGCAGTTTAAATACCCATAATCCCAATCTACCTCTTGACACGGGTTGATCCACCAATTCACACTCAAGGTCTATTGCGTAGTGGTATAAGCCTGCCTGACTGTGAGACCGCCTGGTCGAACAGAGACGGTACTTTTCTATAATAGTTCTTATATCTTTAGAATTGTCGTCCAATCAATCTCGGATGGTTGTGTCATTGGTGTGGAACTTCAATTTGACTCGGCAGAAGATGTTATATTTGGAAAATATTATTATAGGAACCCTTAAATTACTCCTTAACAGAATATTTGATATGAGAATGTCATAGGAGAGATTTTAGCCTATGATAGAATATTGATTGGTGTGATTTATGGTATTGATTTTAGGAATCTTCTATTATTGTATTTTCCATATTTATCACCTCTATTCTTTCACCTATAAATAGAGGTGATCATTATATACAAAGATTAAGAGAAAATATATTATAAAGTGATGTAGCTCTTTGGGCTCTTTGTGCCGTAGACGTAGGCCCTAGTGGATGAACCACGTAATATCCTTGTATTCTTTGTGTTTCATTTCTCTCTTCACTTTTGTTTTGTGCTTTACAACATGGTATCAGAGCCTAATTTCTCTTCCTAGGTTTGGAGCCCTATTTTGGGGTATTCCCTTAGCATCTGAAATGTTGCCAAGGGTTTCTCGGTGCTATTTGTGACTTGTTTAGGCT
>JAOTQH010239941.1:0-12829 GCA_025631255.1 Cornus kousa
AATAGTGGGTCAGGCCCACGAACAAGTTCTATTCTAACTACAATCCAAACAGAGACCCGATACGCAGATACATCCTAAATATCTCAACCATATCTATATAGTCTGTAAATATATATATATATATATATCCACACTACAGGACTCTCACTAGACTATGATGAGGGTTTCAACCTAAATAGAAGGCTGTAGGTACTGGTCCTATTAACACTAGTAAAGAAGTCAATTAATCCTGAGATATATCACTCAACAATGTGAGGAAAACAGAAGGGCAAAAGAAGGGAGGAAAACCTCGCCCAAAAACAAGGATCGAAGTGATGGTAGGAGAGATGACATCGGGAGCCTTTTTTTTTCTGCCTTTAGCCTGCCCCAACTTTCTTCCATTTATAGCCTAAAGTCAGTGAAGATGATTTATTAGCACTTATTGGGTTTCCTTTCAAATAGGGTAGGACTCGTGTAATCATAAGAGACCACATCGCCTTAACTCCTACCTTTTAAGATCCTTTAAATGAGCATAATGTCTCCTTAAATGACCTAGGCAGGATTCAAGCATAATAGCGGCAACTTTTGCTCCGATAATCTCTCACCCTGATCCTTGAATTGGGTCCTGCTTTGCAAGACTTAACTAGTTTTCATTCCTCCAATCCAAAGTCCCTCCTGTATTCCCCTGATAACGAAATAAGTCCTACCATTTACTCTTCGTTCTGCTTAGTTCGGGCCTTTCACTCGATGGTTTATAACCAGGTTAAGCCAGAGTTCTGAGCTTATTGACTGACAACTTGTAATTAGATTGTATCAAGATTCTTGGGTCGTCGCTCGACAATCCACACTTGGTTAGATTGAAGCTCCAGGTTCGTCGATCGAGGGTTCGCATTAAAATGTAGGTCGGATCGAGGCTTTGGGTCCTTCGATCGATGGTTCGTACTTGGTCGGATCAAGGCTCTGGGTCCGTCGATCGATGGTTCGTACTTGGTCGGATCGAGGCTCTGGGTCCGTCGATCGATGGTTCGTACTTGGTCGGATCGAGGTTCTGGGTCCGTCGATCGATGGTTCGTACTTGGGTCGGATCGAGGTTTTGGGTCCGTCAATCGATGGTCTGTACTTGGTTAGATTAAGGTGTTATATTCTTCGACCCAGAGTTATGACTTTATCCTTCCTACTTTGGGGCAATAATTCATGGGGGCCACCTAGGTGATGAGTAGGTGACGTGGCTTTAGTACATCCACATTTAGCCACCTGGATGGTGAATAAGTGACGTGGGATATGTACATCAACATTTAGCCCCCCTGCACGTGCCATTTTTGAATTTTTGAAAATGAGTCGCGTTTAAAGAGACATGGGTTTATTAACTTTGGAAAACGTGGGTTTGTGCTATTTATTGTGGTTGAGGTATTAAAGGAAATGACGCTTTGGCTAGGTTATGACGGCTGTAGTGGGTGTGACGTTTTGGCTAGAGTGTGACGGTATTAATGGGTGTGACATTTGAGTATCTTCTTCCCCAACATAATTGACACACCATGCCTATATAAACTGAGCTTCGGGAAGCAAAAAAAGGGTGGAAAAGAGGAAAAAAAAAAAAGTGAAAGAAGCCATCCTGTGTTAAAAAACTTCTTTACTTTGAGTGATACAGAGTAGTGAATAACGAAGCAAAAGGCTCTAAGTAAGGCAGGAGAACCAGTGCCGGAGGTGCCGCCAGAGTCAGAGTGGCACAGGGCGCCGTATTTTGGTCCATCAGATGGGTTCTGGACCTCCACAGGAGATGTGATGGAGGGAATAGATAGTGGCATTACTCAATTGATGGAGGAAGAGTGCTTCATCGAAGAAAGATCTAGGCCTCTAGCCGGTAGTGTGCAACATTTTGCCATTGAGCAAGGTATGTACCCGTACTGTTTTTTGGATTTTAAAGCACCGGTGGGGCCATGTAGTGGTTAGGAGGAATGAACATAACATATTTTTGCACATAAGCCGTATGTGAATTTGCTTCGCAAGGCAAGAGTTGCACGAGCCCTGCGTTTGTTTCGAATGCTGAGAATACCTAGAGATCCCACTGGATTAGATTTGTTGTTGTCATGATGGTGTAGTGCATCCCATACATTTATCACAAGGTGGGGTGAGTTTACTCCAACCTTGGATGATGTTGCTCATCTATTGGGTTTGCATGTGATTGGCGGGGAATTTGTTATGCCTTTAAAGTTAGATGATTCCGAGCAAGCCATCCTGGAGGTTTTGGAAGAAGGACTGGAAAAGACAAAAAATTATGGATCCTTTTTTAGGCCAAAGGGAGGACAGCATGAAGAGAGGAGTGAAGGTGAGAGGAAGCGCTCGACTGGGGCTTGTATCAGGTACTTTTTCAAAGACTTGCAACCTTCGTTTAAAGGTGACAAATCTCTGCGCCCAGCAATCGATGGGGATAAAATTGGACATCCTGCAGAGTTGGCAGAGTATGTACTATGTTGGTTATCGAAATATATTTTTTCTGGTACTCCGGACGATGCCCCGTTAAGCAGGTGGTGTCAGATAGCTGTGAAAATAGCCAGTGGTGTTGTTTTCCCTTTAGGACCTCTATTCTTAGGGACATTATACTATCGCTTAGATATGTTAGCAGAAGATTGCAAGAGATCGGTGGGGCGATATCCCATGGTGTCATATTAATCCACTGGGTTTCTGCAGATGTTCTTGTATAAGTGATTTCTTTCCTATGGCCCTTTGCCTTTGGAGTTGGGAAACCCAGTAGGGGCACGAGGGAAGCGCTGGATTGGTTGCATTTGGTGAGTTCCTTTCAGCAATGTGATTGACTCAGAACCAGAATTCAATTTTAGGCTGTACAAGGACAATGTGGCAGGAGTGATCGACGTACCTTTGTATTGGGAGGAGTCAAGGGTGTTCAACCCAAGGCAGGAGCCCTGCAATCGTGACAAACAGTCGTTTACATTGATGGTGACTCCATGTTACTTGCCTGGGCGATTTGAGCTGGGCGATGTGTTAAAAGTGTACAATCCCAAACGCGTGTCGAGGCAATTTGGGTTCGACCAAGGTGTACCAAGGGCATGTGATCTTGTAGAGAAATATGAAAAGTTGGAAGAAACACTGTATCGCTTCTTAGTACAGTATGATTTGTTAAAGGAACGTATGGAGCATTTGACGATCCCTGCTCGATCGCGGTTGGGTGATATTATAGAGGGCTACCGAGTGTTCTGGATGTTTTGCGTGGAGAAATTCAAAATATTCTGTTTACAAGTGCCCCAGCCATGTGAACCTATACCAATTTACAAGGATGATGTGTCCTTACATTTACCACATGAGGGAGTGTGAGGGTATCGCTATATCTTGGCCCCCTTAGCTTTAGAAATGGGTGAGGTGACATACGCGGCAGTACCAGAGGCTGTTGTGGCTGGTTTTCCTATCGATCTCAGAGTAACTAGAGGCCATACTACTGCAGGGCCAAGTGTTCCAGTAAAGTCGAAGAGTAGTAAGGGTCAGGACATGTCTAGTGATGAAAGCAACGAACCACTTATTAATTTGGTTCATCGTAAATGAAAGGCATCGATAGTCAATTTGTCGAAAAGCACCAGTTCAGAGGAGATTGTATATATGAGCGATGATGAAACAACTCAAGCGGATAGTATTGCAGTCTCATCAGCTGGTGAAAGTGTATTTAACGGAAGTGTAGGTGCAGTCGTAGCAGCTGGAGGGTCAAGGAGCGCAATCTTAAGGCGTTTAATGACAGCGACAACATCGCCGGTTGTGAATGTTATGATGGGTAAGTATCGAAGCCTTTTAAAATTTTGGTGCATATTACAACTTGGCAAATTGATTGGTTTTTTGAAATAAAGTATGGCAGGTAAACGACCAGAATTCAAAGTGAGATAGCCAACACAAATACTTTGCATGCCCCAGGTTGAGGAGCCATCGCTACCAAGCACACTGGCGCCACTGCTTCTAGAGTATCACCCATTGGTAGACCCTTTCGAAGATGAAATGTTGGACGAGTGAACATCAGGGGATACTGTGAGGATCGAGGATATGGACGCTGGGGAAAGTATAAGGATGGACGAGGCAGAAGAATTTCAAACAGTATCATCATTAGAAGGTTCGAACAGTGCTGTGAATAAACGATCGACTGATGATGAAATGGATAATGGAAAAAATAGTGTAACAAGCAGTGCAAATCGCAGCAATGTTGGTCTTGACAGAAACCTGAATGAAGTCGACCAAACTTCTATTAAACTGGGGCATGAGGAAGTGGATGTGGAACTTTTCGATAAATCACGTCAAGTGTTAGGAGGAAGGACAAGTCAACCCATGGCTGATGTCAATATAGACGAGGTGATTGTTCGACCGGAGGTACTCTGGCGTGGGGTAATGATATGTGCTGAGTATGTTCCTAGATTGGAAGCAGCTGGGTGAGCCCATCTAGCGATGAATCAAGCCATTGGTAGAAGACATCCAGTTCTTTGGCGATGTGGGTATGAAGCCCTAGGTCGAATCCTGGAGATTTTTGCTATTGTAGCTCGACAACAGGGTTCAAAAAAGTTGGTGGCAGAGGGTCATGAGCTAGTTAAAATACTGAAGGATAATCGAGTAGATATCCAATGGCTTGAAGCCAAACTCGAAGCATGTGAATGAATAGTAGGTCGAACATTTTTGGCCAAGCAAATTGCTGAGCTTAAATCTCGGGTTGCTAAAGAGAGATAGCAATTTGAAGAGGCTCAAGCGTCATTGATGACGGCGCAGCAGGAATTAGAGCTTATGGTCAAGACTTACAATGATCTTGGTGTTGATGACTCTATTTTACTATCCTATGATTGATGTAATGAATGACTAATGTAATATCTAGTGGAAGCATAATATTAATGAAAATGAATTATCCTTGTTTCTATTTGAATCAAGTGTCATAGCTAAACATGAGCATTTTATTAATATTAAAAGGATGAGGTATTACATGGAATGGCCATTTAATGTAACTAGCTATGATAGAGCTTTAGCCAACAAGTGTTGATAGGTTCAGCATTGTGTCCATCACCATGTAACCTGCAATATCCACTAGGGTGGATTTTCGTGATGATAAAAGGCCCTTCCCAGTTGGGAGTAAATTTTGGGGCAGACAAGTAATGCATAACATGCTTGGCAGCTTTTAAAACAAGATCACTTACCTGGAATTCCCGAGGTTGTACATGTTTGTCATAAGCTCTGGCTAAAGTATTCTGATACACTCGATGGTGTTGTCTTGCCAATTCTCGTCGCTCATCCAAAGCTTCAAGATGAGTAAAATGATCAACTTCGCTGCGAGCTGCTAGCAAGGCGGCAGGGACTGCAATTTCAACTAGGAGAACAGCCTCTACTCCATAGAGGAGAGAAAAAGGAGTTTGGCCAGTTACCCGTTTCCTTGAAGTGCGATGGGCCTATAAGGCTAATGGTAATTGATCAACCCAATTGGACTTGTGCTCAGCTACTGTTCAACTAAGTATTTTGAGAAGAGATTTATTTGTTGCCTCAGCCTGGCCATTTCCCTTGGGATAATAAGCAGAAGATAGGCGCTGCTTGATGTCATATTGGTGTAGGTGCTTAGCGACCTTATGATTGACAAAAGGTGTTCCGTTGTCTGACAGGATGATCGCAGGGATGCCAAAACGACAAATAATGTGTTCTCGAATGAAAGCTACAACAGCAACACCTGTAGCATGTCGCAATGGTACAGCTTCAACCCATTTAGAAAAGAAGTCAGTGCAGTGAGGATCCAATGCAGTTGGCGAACCGTAAGGTTAATCGGGCCGATGAAATCCAAACCCCAAGTATGAAAGGGCCAAGGGGCTGCGAGGGGATACAGCCTGGTTAGTGAGTATAGATTTGATGATGATAGTACTGACAAGGTTTACATTATTGAACATGTCCTTTGGCATCATGTTCCATGGTTGGCCAATATAGCCCCTTGTGAATTAACTGTTAGAACAACTTGTAAACACCTTGATGTTCGAGTGAGTGAGCTTGATAAAGTACTTCTTGGATTTCAACCCCGGCAAGGCATCGCAAAGGGTTCCCGTCACGAGAAATGTGGAACAACTGACTATTGTGAAGTTCAAAGCGGGCTGCTTGATGTTTGAGCCTTGCTGCTAATGTGGGATCGTCCGGTCGATGACCATGCTGAAAATATCGAATGAAGGAAATTCACCAATCAACTAACTCTAGTTCAAGTATTTTAGCTACGTTATGACATTTTTGGCAGGCAACACATGCACGTTGTAGCGCAGCGGCCTGGCTTGACATCTGCGGCTAATAGTAACCCTGGCGCTGAAGGCGTCGATAAAGGGCAACATCAGTTGTGGCGCAATGCTGCTGATGGACCTGATGTAACACTGCACGAGCCTCTGTATCCCCAAAACAACGACTAAGGATACCGGAAGGAGGGCAATGGTAAAGGATACCTTGGATGAGATGAAATTTCTTAAGTTGAGCAATGGGCAAAGAGCACATGAATGTCTGCATCTGATCGATTATTGGGTGACGCCAATCAGTGATATCCTCAAGGGGAATAAGGCTAGTTATTGCAGGTTGCGTTTGCTTGTGAATGGTAATTTTCTGAGTATCGCCAGATATGTCGAGCTTTGAGGCAAGTGTAGCCAGGGCGTCAGGATATCGATTGATAAATAGAGGGATATGAGCCAGACGAACAGTGGTGAATCTTGGTAAAAACTTTTGGATGATCGTTCGGTAAGAGGCTAGCGAAGGGTCCTGGATTACAAAATCACCTAACGTCTGTTTGACTATTAACTTGGAATCGCCGTCGATATATATCTGGGAGATCCGCCGGTAGAGCGCTGTCAAAAGCCCTAGGATAAGAGCCTCATACTTTGCTTCATTATTTGTACATTTGAAATCAAGTTTGATTGCAGCAGGGTGAGTCAGTGCTAGACATGAAAAGACAATACGGGCACCACCACCCTTGGTTGTCGCAGAGCCATCAAAAGACAGGTGTCATTCTTGGGACTGGTCGATTGATACAACAAGTAAGTCATCGAGATGTAAATCTTCAGCTACAGGCTCGTGGGCATCATTTGGAAATTGGGCAAATAAGTCTGCGAGAGCTTAACTTCTAATAGCTTTTGGTTGTTGATAAGTGATGTCAAATTCCGCGAGAGAAAGTAACCATCGCGCAGTCCTGCCTGTCAGCATAGGTTTAGAGAAAAGGTGCCTATAAGGATCAAACTTGGAGAGCAGGATAATGCGATGAGCGAGAAAATAATGTCAGAACTTATGTGCTGCGAAGACCAGGGCTAGGCAGTGTTTTTCAATAATGGAGTATCGCTCCTTGGCATCGCGGATCAAACGACTGATATAGTAAACTGGTCATTCCTGACCATTAACCTCGTGTTAACAATGCGCCTATAGATCGAGGAGTTGAGGTAACATACAAGAGAAGGGGTTAATTTTTCTGTGGGGCATGCATGATTTGTGGAGACAACAATGCTTGTTTAATCCATTCAAAAGCTGCTTGGTGGGTATCGGTCCAAAAGAATTTTTGCTTTTCCTTTGACAAGGGTGCTAAATGCGTGTGTTGCCTCGACAAGAGCTGGCAAAAAATGCCAAAGGTACGAGACCTTTCCCAGGAAACTTTTTAACTGCTTTGGAGTTGCTGGGGAAAGCATAGTAAGGGTTGCTTTAGACTTGGCTGGGTCAATTTCAATCCCCTGTCGATTGACTATGAAGCCTAAGAATTTGCCATGATTTACACCGAAAGCGCACTTAAGTGGGTTTATCTTGAGGTTATACTGTCGGCAACGCTCAAACACCTAACGCAAGTCAGAAAAGTGGTTAGCTGTTTTCTTAGATTTGATAACCAGATTATCCACATAGTCTTCGAGATTGTGATGAAGTAGGTCGTGAAAGATGGCAGTCATTGCACGCTGGTAGGTAGCTCCTGCATTCTTTAAACCAAAAGGCATAACAGTATAATGGAATTTGCCGAAAGGCATTCGAAAGGCTATTTTTTCTTCATCACCATTAGCCATACAAATCTGGTTGTAACCACTAAAGCCATCCATGAAAGAGAACATTTCATAACTTACAGTACTGTCCACAGGGGTATCGATGATGGGCAAAGGAAAATAATCCTTGGGGCACGCCTTGTTGAGATCTCGAAAATTGACATACACCCTTATCTGGCCATTTTTCTTTTGAACTAAAACAATGTTGGCTAGCCAGGTGGGGTGGATAATGGGCTTAATGAAGCCTGCATTTAATAACTTTTGGACTTCTTCCTTAATCTATAGTTCAAGTTCTGGCCAGAATGTGCGTAACCCCTGCTTAACAGGTTGAGTACCAGGTAGGACATTAAGATAATGCGAGACCAATAAAGGATGAAGACCCGGCATTTCACTGTATGTCCATGCAAAGATATCATGAAACTCCTGTAGAAGAGAGACAAGAAGAGAACAGTCTTGATGGCCAAGTGTACCTGAGAGGGATGTGATGCGTGGCTGCTCGTTTGGATGAGCAAGATTAACTTCAACAAGATCCGGTAGCGGAGCTTTCTCAAGGATCCGAGGTTGGTACTGTGGGGGCCAGAAGAGTGCACTTTTGCTAAACTTGGACACCGTCATAAATGGTAGATGACACGACCATTGGGGAGACGGACACGCTTGCATTAACGTGGGACATCACTGGTCTGAACTATAGATGGTGGTTGGAATATGCTTTTCGGGGTATCAGCCCAAGTGGGTAAGGGGGTACTGATAATGGTAGCATCGCAATCCTGTGTATAATCATCAAGTTCGTTAAAGAACAGTGCGTCGGTGTAGTGAGCTTCGAATGTGGCAACGGGTCGATCGAAGCAAGGAACCGTGACCACCTTGTTATTCTAAATACCTTTGAAGCATTGGTGGTAAGTAGAAGGGACAATGCCAAAGGGATGCATCCATATGCATCCTAACAAGATATGATAAGACGTGTCACTATCAATAACATGGACTTTGGTGGAGGCTTGGAATTTATTGACAGCCAGGTTGATATTGACGTAGCGGAGCGTTCAGTGAAGGTCATTGTCGAACCCTGCTACTTCGATAGATTCTTTAACCAAACGATCCTTAGGGATTCCTGCTTTATGAAAAGTAGAAAGAGGTATGACATTGATGGATGATCCATTGTCATGAAATGCACGCTTGAATTCCACTCCCTTTATTATAGCGAGGACATACAGTGGTCGATTTTAGGCACCTTGGCTCTATTTATCATCATCAGTGAAAGTGATTACCCTCTTATTGCTCTGTAGCATGGATTTGGCTATGGCTGCCACTAAACAAAGATTAGTCTCTGATGAAGAAGGCTCAGTATTCTGACCAGGGTTTGTCTCCTCAAGTTCATCGTAACAAGAGATGGTTGCTGCTCGGTGATTAGGGTATGGGAACTGGCGAACATCCTTTGGAGGAGTGACTTCTAGATCACCTGCAGCCATTCGTCGCTGAAAGAGATGGCGTAACCCCCAACAGTTGACAATGGGATGAGTGGTACTTTGATGATAGGCGCAAAAATCAGGACTAGCCTTCTCTGCTAGAATGGGCTATCGACGAGGGGTAGGTAAGATAACAACACCATCTTTAACCCATTGTCCAAGTGTACTCCTAACCTCTTCGATACGGATTAGAAATGGTGGTGACTCCTCGCCTGTAGGCTTAGACTCTGAAGTCTTCTCGGAACGCTTTCGAGGGCGATCATCGATAGCTGCCGTGGGTGCAGGCCGTCTATTGAGGCCTTTTGAGGCCTTGAATTTTGAAGTATCATACTTGGGAATCGTATACTTTGTAGCGATGGTCTTGAGGTCTTTGAGATTTTTGGCTGCGATCTTGAGCTCTCCAAAACTAGCGATTTTAAGATTGACTAGATGGAGCTTATAGACCTATAGCATGCCTTAGATATAGATATCAACCAAATCCATCTCATTACTGCTTTCAAAGCATTCACCTGCTCGATCGCTGAAGCGATTAATGAAAATGAGTATATCCTTAGACTCTTCTTGGGTTTCTTTAGTAAGGGAAAGAGTAGTGACACGTGTTGCCCAAGTATAAACTCTAGAAGGGGGTGAATAGAGTCTTTGGCAAACAATGGCCAATTTTCAGATTTACAATTCTACTTAAAACCTTCAAATAATTATGCTATAATCAAGATATAAATATAAGTAATTAATAGCATAAATATAAAGGAGATAAGGGAAGAGAGATTGCAAACATTCACACGGCGATTTTAGCGAGGTTCGGAAACTCCTACTCCTCGGCTCAAGACCCCTCTTGAGACTTCCCAATCCACTATGGCTTCTCCTTACGGGTGGAGAGCAAACCTTTACATGAAGCAACTCCTTGCTTTTCTTCTTTGCTAGAAGAACACCCTTCTTTGCTAGAAGAACACCCTTCTTCTAGGCTTCTTTGGGTTACACCAACCCTTACAAGTTTGTAGAGGAAATTGTAATTGTAATACAAGGATGAATCTCTCTCAAGATAGATATACAATTGTAAGCTCACAAGACTAGAGTATTAAATGAATTAGAATGAAGCTCAAGTTGATATGGTTGAGTGAAAATGAATGCTTGAGTAAATGCTTTGAATGATATTTTGAATTTTCTCAACCGCGCCCTAGCCTTCTTCAATGCTTGTCTTTTTATAGAGTAGTTGGAGGATGAAGAACATTAATTGCTCAAATATGACTGTTGGGGTAGGTTGAAGAGCATTAAATGCATAAGTGGCCGTTGGAGCAATAAATACCCCAACTTCAGATCTGCTTCAGCATTTTTAAAGAATTTGAAGAAGTGAGATTGGATCTCATCTAATCGGTTAGAGGATTTTTCCTAACCGGTTACATCAGCTGAAGCACCTTTTTAGTGCAGGCCAACTACTCGAACATAAGAGGCTTCCTAACCGGTTACATTAAAGGCTAAGTCAGATGTTGTTCTGTTAAAGCACATCTAACCGATTATATAGCTTCTTCTAACCGGTTACATCATTAGCCAAGAAAGAAAATTGTATTCTGTTTAAGTTCATGTAAACAGTTACTTGAGTTCTCCTAACCGGTTATGAGAGAGTGGATACAATATTTCGTATGTTGATCTAAACGGTTAGAACAATTCTTCTAACCGGTTACAAGGTGCAGATAAGAGGATCAACCTTTCTGTTTTGCTTCATCTAAACGGTTAGATGAAGCTTCCTAACCGGTTATGAGATAGCTTCGACCATGTAGCATTCTGTTTAGCTCATCTAAACGGTTAGATGACATTTCCTAACCGGTTACAAGATTCTAAGGAGATTTTTGATTTTTCTTTTAAGTGCAGAATCTTGTAAGATGTGTATGAAAATGCATGAGCCAATAGATTTGAGCTTCAAATTAATTCATAAATTACTTTGACAGAAAATCCTAATCACTCACCGATCTATCTACCCATTTTTCTTCAAGTCAATCATAATTGTATTATTCTTGGAGTAAATTTGATTTCTCTTGAAATGATTTCCTTGTCTTGATTGCTTGGCGAATTTTATTTCCTTTGCCCTGTAAGCTCAATGCAGACATTAGTCCGAGAACACTTAATGTTTTGTAATCATCAAAATTATTAAACGATCTTTGAATGACCTTTAGGGTCAACAGATTGCTATAGCAACGTCTACTGTAATAATGGATGCCTTCTCCACTGGATTTGAACTTCTTAAAGACTAAAAAGGCCCAAAAGTTCTGTAAGGATTTTGGAGGGGCCACTCGTAAATTTTTTATAAACCCACCATAAATATATAGACCTACATATAAGGTTTATTTATTTTATTTTTGGGTGTGGGTTGGTGGAACCGTGAATCCATCTGTTATTGTAGTGGGACATAATGATAAACAAACTACCAACTATTTGAATTACTATAATACAATGTAAACGTTCGGGCTGTTTAAGCGAGAGAATACTGGTTTGGCTACAAGAATAGTCTCTTTATGCATCCTTGCCTTTATCCCATCAATTATGCAAATAATGCAAAAGATTACACTTGCATGAAGTCCGTCCCTTTGTACAATTGCACTCAATCTGCTCCTCTTAGTGTTTCCTTATCATGGATCGGAGTGTCTAATGGCCTTTTCTATATGCAGGGGCGGAGGCATTATGCTGCCCCCCTTAATTTTTTTTCTTTGTTACATATATATATTTGGAAATTTTATGAAATTGCTCCCTGATTTGCAAAATTATTAATTTGCCCCCCACCCTTTTACTTTCCCAAAAATATTAAACTCCTCCCCTTTCTCTCTTTTGATTGTTTTCTTGAATCATTCTTATCATCTAAAAAAAAAAAAGATACAGGCTTTTGATATTTCAGTTATGTTTATCCTTCCCATGCTTTAATTTCCTTCATTTTCCGAGGTTTACCTTTGGATTGATTTAAATTTGTGGCTGAGAGTTCTGTGATTTAGATTTGTTCACATAATTATATTCTTTGGTTTAGTAATTGCTATATGGATGGTCTTTGTTTTTAGTAATTTTGTGTCTCAAGTCATAATCTTATAGTGTGAGCACCAAAAATGATAGTATATCTTGATTTGATTGTGGGGTTTTTCTAATTGAAAATGTATCCTATTGAATCCAATTGTAAGATTCAATTCATATAATGTAAAATTTTAATAATTATGTCTTGGGCTGATTTAAATTGAAATAGATTGTTGATTTACTCGAGCAATATATAAGTAGAATGTTGGTTGCCTGTAAAAATGATTATGGTAGTAGTTACTTGGAGGAAATGGGTGAAAAAACTGCTACATAAATTTCACCCTCATATGACTAATAATATTATACGGTATTTAGCTATGGTACTTATCAAAAAAA
>JAOTQH010239977.1:0-12825 GCA_025631255.1 Cornus kousa
GTGCCTTGTTTTCTTAAATTTTCGAAACAAACCTACTGATGATCGATTGATCAGGGTGGTTAGCACACACCAACATGCCCCCAGGGGGACTTGAACATTCGACCTTCTATATTAGAAGCTGAGAAAGCACCATTAGGCTATAACGGCTATATTTTTAAATTACTTTCTCCATTTCCAATTTTTTTTTTGAATATCTTAAAAACAATTTTTTATGTAAAAAATATGTAGGTTATGGAATAGTCATGCTATTTAATGAGTTTAACGATCCCTAGATTCGTGAAAGTATTAAATACCCTGGGGGTATGGTACCCCGGGACAAATACCCTGGGGGTATGGTACCCCGGGACAGTGGGAACCTTTAGATCATGGATGTTGTGGTGGGCCTTGCCACATCCAAGGGCTACCATAGCCCCAGGGTATTAAATATTTTCTCCCTAGATTCCTAGGTCTACTAGGGTCTTACTTACCTTCACTTTGTGTGGATTCAGATTGATGAAGCCTTCAAGTTGTTGTTAATGCAACTCCATCTTCATTCTCCACTCATCACCTTTTGCTATTGTGCTTCCTCGATAAGAAGACTCATAATGACTCTTTTGTAGATATTTTATTCAATATACAACTGTGTTTTGTGAAAGAATTTATTGACACTAAACTCTGAAGTTGCTTCAAGATCACCCTTGATATGTACAAGCCACCTAAAATGTCAATTTTCATGTATTTCTTTGTAATCTTTTTCATTGATAACATTTTGCAGATCTGATGCAGTGAGTTACGAACAGAGAGATGACATTTCAGTTTCTGCCGTTGATGATGTTCTAATGATCCTCAAGTCAGATTATGAGAATGCTTATTTTGTTACAGGTGCCTTCTTCATTTTTTTATTTCTCATTTAAGATAAACAGTATTTAATAAATGTAACCAAGTAATCTGTGACAACATTTTTTTTTCATTGCATCAGGAATTTTTACTTCTGCAATCTATACAGAAGATTGTATTTTCGAGGATCCAACTATTATATTCCGTGGTAAGAAAAATTATGTTATCTCGTTGCATTTAGCATTTTAGAACTTGATGCTGAATAATATGGTACTTTACTTTGTTATTTGTGTGTTGAAAGTAGGATCTGAAATTAGGGCTAGATGGAGGAAGAAGAGATTTGGAGAATTGGGTGAGAGAGAAACTAATACATCTCCACACCCTAATGCCTTTATTTATATACATGACTAGAGGGAACAAGGAAAAGACTAATATGCCCGATGGGTAAACTAGTTCCATAAGCCCTAATATGTATATTCTAACAATGTGATGCTCATGATTTATTACTAGTTGCTGACTGTAGAGATTCCTGAATTCTTAGTTATGATTCTATTATTTGGTGGAGAACTCGAGGATATCTTTAAAAAAATCATTTTTTCAGATTTATATTTTTTTTTGATTTTTAACTACTCTTTAATTTCCTTGATTTTAAATATTTCCAAGAATCATTTCTGCGATCCTAAATTGGTTCTTTCTTTGCTGGTGAGTTGCTTCACAATTTCATAAATTGTAGTTTTATGATTTTTATATTCCTGTGAAAGGAAAGAACAATACGAGAAGAAACAAAGATAAGATGTTAATAGTCAACAGTAGAACTAATATCTGTTTTTAAGTTTACATAGACCACCTTTTAGTTTGACGTGTTGGGATCTATGTGATCCACCTTTTTGTGAGGTCCATTTAGTTTCTATTTCAGTTGTCAAGTCTTTGTAAAATGGTTTTCTAAGTTTGAACCAGATGGCAAAGGGGTCATGTGAGCTCAATATATGTGTGAAGGTAGCAAATTGATGAAGAGTGTCAGTCAGCACCAGCGTTGAGATTTTAGGTGATAAGATTTGTTGTTGAGTTACTAATAATGAAGATATACACAATATGAGCTACTGTATTGTGCTTGAAACATGCTTAGTAATTTATAGTTAATTGATGTAACAGTTTCACAATTATGATTAAGATTAGCCATTATTATATGAAAGTATAATTTTTCTAACTCTATCTATACACTAACTTATGCCACTCTGGATCACTGCGATTTTAAATTGTTCTGTTTTTAGAAGAAAAGTACCCATAATTGAAAAAATTACATCAGATTGAAATCATTATCCTTTTATATGTTATCTTGGTCCTTCTATCATTTAACATGACCTCATTGTGTCAAAATCAATAATTTGAGAGTCATTTTTGTATTACCTGATAACTTATTCATGGTTTTCTTAGACAACTATTTTTGCTAATTTACATTTGTCCTATGAGTTCGGGTTGATGTATGGTCAGATCACCTGCCACTCATAGCTTATATGGCATATTATTTTTATGTCCAAGGTAGGAATGGAATTACTCTTTAGTCAAGACAAAAAAGAAAGACTGAGATATCTCTGTTTCTGGAAATTTTTGTGCCACTGACTGTGCTAAAAATGTCTGCTACTGCCTACATGCAATCATTCGAATCTCACTTTTTTGGAACTCAAAAGTAACCGGTTTCAATTTGAAATGCACCAAATATGTTGAGTTTCCATGCCTAATTTGTGGCACAAAGGGACATTAAATGAAGAATTCCATTTTCAAACAATAAATATGAGAGCAATTGATTAATTTCGTTTTCTTTGGTCATTCAGGTAAAGACTTGTATTCACGCAACTTGAAATTGCTTGTACCTTTCTTTGACTGTCCATCAATTGTGCTACAAAAGATTGAGAAGGTATTCATTCTCTAAGAAATTGCATTTTGATTTTATACGCACAAATAGCTTGTCTTATCCACGCAATCCTAACTTGATTGTTTTAAAAATTTTCATATACACATAACTCGTAACTGGATTGTTGTTAAATGTGCAAGATTGACAAATGTGATCTTTAGCCATCCTCTTGTCAAGACGAAGGAGTATATTTATCATGAATTCCTGTAATACTTCTTTGGAAAGTTTGCAGGGAAAAAAGTCAAAAACTGAGTGGGACAGAACAGGCTATGCCTTGTTATTTGTGTTTTCATTCCAGAACAGCCATTGCTATTAATGGGGAGTGTCCTAGTGGTTTCTGTTCTTGAAATCTTTTTATCACCTTAGTTCACATGCAATGGATAAATTTAGCTTCAGTGGGTGTTTTTTAATATATATTTTTTACTGGAATAGAATGCCAATAATAATATTAAAAAAAAGGTAATAGGGGCATGTGGGTGTGTAAGTTTCTTGTCAAGCGAAAAAAAGTTGTAATATTTATTTGTTACAAAGATATATTTTAACCTGTACAATTATAATAAAAAGTAATAGTAAAAGTCTGCAAACAAAATATTTCATGTAGCATAAAACAAGGACAGTAATGTCCGTAATTACAGAACCAAATTATCCATCACCATCATCAAAAAATACAAATAGGATAAAACAGAGATGTTAAGTCATAATAAGACACAAATATTGTGCATCACCAAAATGATCAACAAACAAGTTATTATTGCATGAATTGCAAAATTCTTGGCATTTCAGAACATTGCAGGTTAAATTTTTTCTAACAACAAAAAAAAAAAAATAATACAAATCATTTGTTGGATCTTGTTCACCTGCCAAATAAGCTATATTTGCATTACCTTTCATTCTTATTTGAATTATTCTATTATAGAAATGGGATACGGATACAACATGGTACAGGCATACCGAAATGACAAATTCTTTAAAATAATATATGAATACATCGAGAACATGACAGTTTATTTATTGTGTAGATATCAACTCAAGTCTTTTTCCAACTGTCTGGGACAAACACGAACCGTCCTTTCGCTTTAACATCATGGCCTTAGATAAACCTTATTCTCTGCTTGCTAGCATATCTTTTATAACTATCTCATTCCATTTTAATTTGATTTTCTCCTTCCCTACCATTACACTCAATAAGGACCAAGTCACTTTTCCCAACCGGTGCAATTGTTGGCCATCACTAGCATGGCCATATCATTTAATTTAGTTTTCTCTAATTTTATCGTTAATAGGTACTACTTTAACAACTCACGAATATGTTTATTTCTAATTTTATCTTTTTATTGCCTCGCCATACATCCATGTCAACATTCCCAATTATGTGACACTCGTTTTGTGGATAGCGTTTCGTCTTCTTGAGTATGTTTGATCTAACAGAATTTACCTTTCGGTTTTGAAGGTACATGCCGATGGCATCAAATTGCTCAGTATCTGGATCCATAAAATCATAACCCTATGTCTAAATCTTACCATTCCACTATATGATTATCTGTGCAAAAACACCTATAAAGGCCTTCGGTATTTTTTTTCCTCCTTTTCCTTTTCTTTTATTCGTTTGTGGGGTGGGAAGTAGTAAGTGCCATGCTACAAATCTTAATGATTATATATAATGATGCCTTACTGCTCATTCTGTGCCTTGTTCATTCTATTAGAAGCATCGGCATATTTTTTGATTGTTTACTTCTATTCATAATGAAAAAAGATGAGTATGGATATACTTTTGGCCTAAATCGTTTTTTTTTTTTTTCGTCTTTAAAATGCTATGCCATATTGGAAATATGTAAGGTATTTATCATTCAAGGAGAGTTCATGTGGAACGGGTAGGAGTGAGGAGTTTGTAGAGGTGAGCAGCAAGTAAAATTACTGTAAATATTTTTTATGTTGTAAACACTAAAATTTCTTGTAGGGTGAAAGAATGATGTTCTATTGAGCTATACTAGCAAAGTACACCATTCATGTTTCCAGTTACTTTTTGATGGTGTACTTTATGTATTGATACTGAAGTATTTTCGGAGACAATTGATAGCAATTTACTTTGACTGCAACTGGAGATATAGTTAATAGTAGTCAATTTTTGTTGTGTTGAGGTACTTTGCATTTATTAGGAGCTAAAATTTAAAGAGGAAATAAAAGCGGTAAAAAAAACCAAGAGAAAAGTACATTAGGTTCCAACATTCAAACAACCTGTTGATCTTTAATTGTTATATTAGAGTGAAGTAAATAGAACTAGATTTCCCTCCAGAAATTGGCGTTGGACTATGGCCATAGCTTTCACGTTTTCAGTCACCTTGTGACACATTTTAAGAATCACCTTTGAGGCTTTGATTAAACAATCATAATACCCCATAGTAAAAGCTTCTTTTAGGGCCTTCTATGGGATCCAAAATTGCTGCTTTAATGGCACAGCATTAACCAGTTGGTTTGGAGAAACAATAGAAATCTTTCTGCTTTGGAGTTTCTAAATATTTCCCCAATACCTTGACTACCAGCTATAAGATTGTGTGGTATTCCCTATTACCTCTGAAGGTAAAGGTGCAAGGTTCAAGTTGTAGGTGGTATGTGGGTTGATTACTCATGGGAAAACACGCCCCCTCACATGTGGCCTTCTTTTGGTCCAACACATGCTTCAATTTTAATTATTAGGGTGACGGTGAGGTTTGAACACTGGACCTTGCCTGGTTTGATACCATGTTAACAACTATCTACTCTAAAAGCTTAAGCTGTTAGAGAGGATGTAACTTAAATATATAAATCCGTCAACAACTTTAAAATATCACATAGTAAAAATAGGCTGGTAAATTGATAGATATTTTTTGAGGGTGCTGTCAAGTTTGGTAAATTGAGGTTTGATCTGAGCTATGCCTAGGCACAAACCAACCTAATCTTCAATCCGAGTCAAATTCGGTTCACTTGTGTAATAAAATTTTGGGGTTATGGAATGCAGCCACGTTTGTGAACACATTTGTGAGATGGATAAGCGGCAAGACCAATATATATATATATATATATATGTATATAGAATTAGAAATGAACACCTTCTTTAGTTGGTCGGACTAACACGATAAAATGAGAGAAAATTGATTAAGATGGTTTGGACATCTGCAAAAAGACCTCCAAGTGTAGTTGTGAAAAGTGACATGGTGATATTGAGTGTAATGGTAGGGGAAGTGGGATACCAAAATTAACATGAGTAGAGTATGTAAGGAAAGATTTTATACTATGTGGTTTGATTGAGGATATGATCTTAAATAGAGTGGAATGGAAAAATAAGATTCATTTAGCCAACTCCAAATATTTGGGAAAAGGCTTTGTTGAGTTGAATTGAGTATGGAATGCAACCACTTTGTGCAAAATAGTATTAAAAGTTAGGTCTATTTTACTCTTTTCCTTACAGCACACCATGTAGACAGAACCTGTGCTATTTCTTATTGGGGGACACGTAAATGTAATTTTCATTCCACTTACTTCAAGCCCTACAATCCAAACCAGCTGAATTTTATGTCAATACGACAACTTTACAATCCAAATCTGCCAATGTTAACTTTCAATTCCTACATTATAATAGTAATGACAGAAGTTTGCTATAAAAATACACACGAAAATGGAAATTATAATATAAATGCACTTTAAAAAGTTCTAAACCATTCGTCAGGTTCCATCACACAAAATTGCAAGAAGTGCCCATTTGAATTTTTGTATTATGCAATGAAACTATAAAATTGTGAATAGAAAATTGATTGATGTTGTAGTTATAGACTTTTAGTATCCAAGTCTTTAGCGATTTCCCATTTCCTGACCCCAATTGTTACTTAAACGATATACACTAAATGATTGTAAAAAACAATTCTAATGTTTTTCTACATGCATAAGTAAATGGATTGTGCAATTTGAATTTATTGTAGTTGCATAGAGGGCCTTGCTTGGTGTACTGATATTGATCTAGCTGTCGAGTGATAAAAAAAACAGATTCTGTAGTCACTTCATGCAAATAAATGTCAATGAACAATTTGTTGTTTTTCGACACCCTTCATTAATGGGGACCAATACTGGCAATAGCCTATAAATGTTTTTCTTTAATATACTGTGATGGTTGCAATTTCCAAGTGTTTGAAATTCAAGTACTTAAACAAAAAGGCATGCATTGAGTTGATTCCCACAAATAAGCAGGCCAGACTGAATGGACAAATGGTTGAAACTAGAAAGTTTGTAAATAACAACTTGATTATTTGAGAAAGGTGCACTAGAATGAATATTTTCATGTTATATTCTGGAATAATTTCATTATCACTGTAGTTTAAGTTATACACATGATCTTGCAGGACTATTAGCTGGAAAAAAAAGTCCTTAACTTGAGTAATTTTTGTAAACAAGTGCATTGCTGAGGAATTTGTTGTTCTTTACTGAACTGATTTTGGATAAAAGCTATTGAACTATTATCGGTACATTGAAATTAGAGAAAAACTTCATTTTTTTGGATGACCGTGAAGACAATAATAAAACTGATGATCATAGGTAATGAAACTGAGCTGATGATGATGTTTATTTATAGGCAGACAAGATACTAATACTTGAGAACTTTAAAACTTATGATCATAGGTAATGAAACTAAGCTGCTGATGATGGTTATTTTGGTGCTTGGTTTTTGATTTAATGAATTCAGTAAGCAATTGATTGTGTTTTAATGGACAAACTACTCTTGTTTCAAGAATGAACTTGGAACAGTGTAGTTAAGAACTTTAGAAATAATGCGACATTACTTCCTTTTTCTTATATCTTCTTACATGTGTATATGTATGCGTCATAGTAAGAATAATTCTTATAGTATTAATTCTTGTTGGTGACTAAAGATGGTCAAAAACAATTTTTTTCACTTCCTACTTAGGCCTAAGGGTTTTCGTGAGTGAAAAAATATATAGCGTTAGGTGACTGATGTGAAATTGAGAGCATAAGTAACAACTCTTCAGAAAAGAATCAAATTCATCAATTTCCTAGCCTTCAAGTAAAGGAACCATCTTATCAAATTTAGGACAAGTTCCCTCAATTTACACATGAAGAAGTGTATATGTAGTAATCGACAACATCATGTGATCTTAGTCATCTATTTACAGTAGAGATCATTGTTTGGTGTAATGGTTAAATGTTGGTGCAATGGTAAATCTCGGGCTGACAGAAGCGAGGATGAGTGAGTGAGTATGAGAGCAGTCACTTTGTGAAAAAAATTACTAAAAGGTTAGGTCCATCTCCGCTCTTCCCGTCCCAATACCCTGTGTAGGCAGGACATGCACTTGGCAGTGTCCTTCTTTAACCATCATATTAATAGTTTGCTTTCTTATTTTAGGAAAAATAGGAAGAACTTAAGAACAAGTGATCCTTTAGAAATAGATTGCCACAATGGTATGGTGGGTTCATCTGTATTCTTGTTCCAAATATTACTATGCTTGCTAACCTGAAAGCGGCTAACATAGCATTGACTAAGAATTTGTCATGCTTTGCCTTAAGCTACTAAAGAACCTGAAACTTTTGAAAAATATACGAAAGGGAATCTATTCTTTCCTTTTTTAAATGAACAAATCTATTTTATAGGATGTATAGAGTAGGCTCTTTTCCTTTTAAGTTGTTTTTGTGAGCTTGTGCACTTGTACTTTATATTAATTAAGAAAACCGTTATTAGCTATGAACAGAATCAATACATGTTACAAATGCCTAATATTGTGACTTTTTATGCAGGGTATTGATTCAGAAACAAATTTTGTATACACAAAGTGGAAACTAAGGTCCTAACTTGGTCTAGTTGTTGTTTTTTTTCTTTTCTCTCACTTTTAAAAATTTACGATTTACATCAATTATACATGGTTATTGTTTCATGTGAGAACCAGTGCCACTTTTTGATAAATTAATAATGTTAATAACACCCGATGAATGACAGTGGACGGTAAAGGTTCCTATGTTTTCGTTGAGTACTTCTTAATGATATGACCTAGGCCTTGCAAGCAGTTTGTTGGTGCACAAGATATGCTAGAGGTTTAGTATTGCATCAGTGAACATCCATTTAGCACCTGAAATGGTGTTCAGTGTTTTAGTGTAGCCTCATGCCTGGAGGCCATGGAGATGTTACTAGCAGACCATTCTACCAAAGAAAATCATGTCCCAACCCTCAAATTATGCACTTAATAGATTCATCTATAAAGTAACAACTTCAAACATTTAATTACTGGACTTTGCTAGCTGCTAATTTCCCTACTTCCCTGGACATGATTTTATTTAACTTTTGAAAGCTAATAGAACCACTAAAAGGCTTTCCATTTGTTAATATTAAGTTTGTAATATTCTTGCTTATCACCAGCTGTAGAGGGATCGTAGTTTACACCTGTTCTTGGTTTTATCTAAACAGGACCTATCTCAAACTTCCATGGAGGCCTCTCATTTCTGTTGATGGAAGTACGGTGTATGATTTAGATGACAAATTTAAAGTAAGTGAAACATTTTTTCTCTGTGACGTTTATTCTCCAACATAGTGTTAGAGCGCCTTAACTCATATATGGATGATTGTTAATACTTTGTTCAACAGATTGTTAGGCATGCTGAGAGTTGGGATATATCTGCCCTCAAAGCAATAGCGCAGATATTTACTCCTAGTTTTGGAAAGCCTGGTGATTGAACATCCTGTGTTTCTAGAGATCTCAAGGAAGTTCATACAATTACATACCAATTTCAAGTAGTAGCTGCTGACTTGATTATTAAGGTAACGCCTATATGAATCTTATATACCAAACATTGAAAAATAAAAAATAAAGAAATTCATTAATAAAATATATCTTTCTTGTGTTTGGACCCATCGTGATTCTTGGATGGAAGTGTTCAAGTGAATTGTTTGACTTACTATTTTTTTTTTATCGGCTATCTTTATCAAATATAAGGAAGTGGGGGTCCCACTTTCTTATATGAAGTATCTTGCACACATGACCAATCAAAACTTGTCGGCCTAAAAATCATTTTCCTTAACTCTTTATTAGAGGGTATTGTATCCTTTATTAGATGGTGTACATTGAACTGAGAGTAAAGTAGATTATGGGCATGCTTCAGAGAGATCCACATTACCGATATAAAAAAATTTCTGTTATTTACGGCATGTACATAATTATCCTGGAGTCAAAAAAAAAACTCCTTGCATTTTTCCAAGAGCAGTGACACACACCTTGAAAGAAATTCTAGATGTGTATCATGAATGATGATGTAGTTCCTTATCTCATAATATATATATATATATATATATATATATATAGTAATAATACAGAACTACATGCTATATATACTTTGTCAGATTTGCCATAAATTTGATACACCACCATTAAAGATTGTTGGTTGTTGTGGGCAAGATGTCAAACTATGGAGATCATGTCCTTAACACACGGGCATATTATACCAAAATAATAAATAAATAAATTCCATAGAAAAATCTAATAAGTTTAATTTAGGAGTTTTTTATTTCGTTCTACATTAGCCAATTTTGGATGTAGCATATATTATAGAGAATAGATCTATTTTTATTGTTATTACTTTGGGATAATCATCTTCAAACAATTGAATTTAGGTGAGAACTTTGGTGTTAAAGTTTGGATTTGGGAGAGATTGTGACGAGGGAAAGAAGATGAACATAGAAAATTTATAATTTAAAAAAATTTCTGTATCAGCCAAAGAAGAAAAAGAGAAAAAGTATAAATTCTGTGTGATGGAAAGAATAAAAAACAAAAAGGGAGAAAAAGACGAGAAGTGGTTAAGAAATAAAGTTTATAGTGTCTTGAAGTTCAAGATGCATATCATGAAAATGAATTCATGACATGTATCATTTTCCTTTTTTCCAATTGAATAAATACGCGCAATCTTTTAATTTGAAGATTAAAATATCTAAAATTTTATTAAGAACATTGATTATATAGCACATTCACTCTTTCACACTTGGGCGATGTGAGACTTGTGAGCACATGTAACTCACACCAGAGCCTTGCCTCTCACAGGCCTGCTTCCGCCCACCGAGCCTCACAATTCCACCACTTTGGGTGTCCGACGTCCCTGTCGGCACACTTCCGGCTAGGTTAAGCCCACCAACTACGGAATTTTGATGAGTTAATCTTTATCACGGCTTTAAAACGCGTTGTGTCATAAAAGAATGTTGAATCTACATATATCATTTCACTCTTTCACACTCATGCAATTTGGTACTTGTAAGTACACGTGGCTCGCATTAGATCATTGCCTCGCACAGACCTACTCCCGCCCACCGAGCCTCGTAATACTTTGGTGTTTTTATAAAAACAAATGATTGTTTATGTGTACATTTGGTACAAAATTTTAAATCATAGGAATTTATATGAAGATAGCATGATTGTTTATGTGTACTTTTTATTACTCCTTCTGTTCCAATTTAAGTGTCGGTTTTGGGGAGTAGTAATTTTTAAGGACGTGGGACATGCATTGTCTCCCTGAAAAGTTATTAATTTGCCATTTAAATTCTGAATGTTCAAGTTTGAAATTTTAAACTCCAAGGACATATATGGAAATATGTGAAATATGTTGTTTGAAAAAGAAAAGTGGACAATTATTTTGGAACGGACAAAAAGAGAAAACATAAAACTTTTTTTTTTTTTTTAGGACATAGGGAGTATAAAAGTTCCATGATATATATTATTTATATATATATATGCATAAAAATGATCTCTCGCTTATTTGTAGAAATTGAGCCAAAAATGATTGTTGTTGTTAAAATCATTGTGCCTAATCTATTTGAATGTTGTTGCTTCATTCTTATGTGCAATTCAGTTGCATATAACTCCTATACTTGAAAATCATGTTCTTAATGGCTATGTCCTATGCTGGAATTTCCTCAGAAACTTTTGCAGGTTCCATTAATCATTTGAAGGGCAATTAGAGTTGCAGATTTGCTTATTAGAGACTAACATGATATTGTATAACAAGTGTTTGATATAATGTCTGTGATCTTATTTTTAAGGAATTAAATTGATGTAAGATGAGAATTTTATTTAATATTGTTGAAAATTGTATTATTGTGGACATTTTATGGACTGTTCTTTAGGATTCTTATAAGTTGTAGCTTGAAGTAGGTGTTTGGGGATGAATAAGGATTTTGTATTTTTGTGGAAATTCAATAATTTCTACAAGGAGCTGTATTGATCCAAATGCTACGAAACTTTTATTACAAGTTTTGGTACATGTCTAGAATTTCTCAAATTAATTTCATAATTTTTAGACCAGTATATATTTTTATAAAAATCTGACAGTCCAGGCTGTCCATCTTTAAATCGCTGCTGAAAACATATTGTAAATGAATTATTTGTCCAACTTCTTGACACCGGATCCATATCAAAATTTCCAGTTTTATACTTTCCAAAGTCTAGTTTTTAAAAATGAAATTATTGGAATTTTCTTCACTCCGGATATTTTTCAAATGAATGAAGTTTGCTGAAAACTTTATTTTCAGCTCATTGTTTGACTGCCATTTTCCATCCAAAAACTAATTTTATTGGAAAAGCTTAAGTTGCTGGGAATTGCAGTGTCTCATTACCCTTTGAGTCTAGTTTTCAAATCATTTTCATTTGCTCCGTTTTGATTAAAAATGAATTTTCTACGAATTTTTAACTAATTGCAGCGCAGATTTTGTCTTGTAGATGATTGTGATGTGTTTAAGTTGATAATTATCGGAGTAGCGCTGCGGGATTTGTTTGTGGTTATTTGGGTTGAAGTAGGACCAAGAATGGTCTGATTTTATTTGAATGGTTTTTCGAAACTTGTTTTGTCATAATCCCTAATTTTGGGTCGTTACAATTTGTGTCAGCAAAACAGTGCCTTTAGGGCTCTCTGGTTCAATTATTTTGAGGGAAAAGAGAGAGAGACCAAAATAAGCCAAAAATATGATTTTTAGCTTTTATTTCAGCCAAACATCCTACAAACAGTATTCTAGGCTAAAATAGTAACTTAGGTCAAAATTTAAAAAAAAAAAAAAAAGAAAAAGAAAATATAGGAATGCCTAC
>JAOTQH010239988.1:0-12825 GCA_025631255.1 Cornus kousa
GTTTCAGTCTAAAAGCCAGTTTACTGGTACACTGGTTCAACTACCAGATTCACCAATCAATTGGTTTATCTAACTGAGAACGAAAAAAATTAAAAAGAAAACAATGATATAACTAAGAAATTTACTTGAAATATATATATATTTACACATATGTATCTAGTGATGTGGAAAATTAATTTATGAATGTACTACTCGAGTTACACTGGTGTATGTGTGTATAAAGGAGTCATAAAAGAGTCAACCGTGTAAAATTCCCAAACAAATATCTGATTTCAAGACTAATTTACACCAATCAACATATAAATGAAAAACCTAAAATTCATGTAAAATGTTATTTCACATGCTTAATGAACTGAAAGCCTAAAAAGCAATGTTCAATTGCAGGTGAGAATGGTGAACAAACTGCATTCAAGTTGTAGTGAAAAAGAGTAGAAATTTACAAGGTGATTCTGCAAGCTCCAAAACCAGTTTTAGTCATTTAGACGTCCATTCGTTGTTGGAAAAAAAGCAAAGAGATGTATCAGTCTAAAAGCCAGTTTACTGGTACATTGATTCAACTACCGGATTCACCAATCAATCAGTTATATAATTGAGAATTAAAATGAAAAATTACTATATGATAAAACTAAGAAAATTACTGGATATATGTATCTAGTCATAGATAATAAATGGTGAACATTGTCATGCACTTCTAAAGTTATACTGGTGTATGTATATCTATGAATTTATGTGTGTATTAAAGGAGTCTTAAAAGAGACAAATATGACTAAATTCCCATTAAACCTGATTCCAGGTCTAGTTTACAACAATATTAATAAAGAACCTAAATTCATGTAAAATGGTATTTTGTATGCCTAGAACTGAAAGACTAAGAAGACATGTTCAGTTTGCATGGATACATTTAAAAGCAGGGTACGTAATAAATCTCTTTTTAAACCTATCCAGTTTTTATTGAACTGCTACTCAATTCATGTGGTTTATCATGAATTAAGTCGGTAAACCATTCTTTCTTATGTTCTGGAGTTTAGTTCCCAGTTCCAACTGGCTGCTTGGGGTTCGATTCTGACAACATTAAAGCAAATAACAAATAGAGTTCATAGGAGAAATTAGAGTCATTACCAATTTCCAGATGAAGGGACAATCATCAAAGCATTGAATGGTAGCATAAGCGATAAATTTTAGGATTTTTTTTCCCTCAAATAAATGAGGAAATAAATAACTCAATGCAATTGGCTGAAGTAATTGAAGCTGAAAAATGGAAAATCAAGTTTTGGAAATCAAGGTAAATTTGGATTCATGGTCTTAAGGATATAGATTTTGGACATCAAGGTAAACTTAGATTCATGGTCTTAGGGCTATTTTTAGACAAGTCCATTGATTAGTGAGATGTGGACTGTAAAGGGGTAATCATACAAGTTACTCGCAAGTCACACCTCACTTCTTGACCAAAGCCTAGGTTCACAGCAACTAACTACTAGTACCATCAAGGCTCTTTCATGATATTCATAGAGCTAGAACCTAACTGGTACCATTATAAATCACATAATCAGCAATTTATGTATATAATAATAAAAATTAGAATTAGCAATCATTCTCTCTGGACATGTCTTAAACTGAAAAGTTTTCTTATAGACCCTAATGTTTTGGCATGTTGATGAATGGGAGACCAAAGAATTTTCACTGATATCAATAGCCACTCAATGACCACCAAGGGATGTAACCCGTTGTTACTTCCTCACCTTCGTGAACAGAGGGTCGAGGGTCAAGTCCCCAAAGGGGCTTGTAGGTGTGTGAGTTCCTGCCAGGATAAAAATAAAAAATAAACAATTCAAATTCAATTTTTACACCACTTTCAAAGCATATATTCTGGAATTTCAAGGTTGCCACTTTCGTGTCATAGAACCAGTTTCACATCCAAAAGGACTAGTCACTTATGGGAATCAGTTCCACACCCAAAAAGGCTTGTCATTAATGCAGTTCGCTGCATGCATTTAACTATTTAAGGCTCTGTACATCCAACCCTCCCCAGACCCCGCAGGAGTCTCGTGCATTGGGCTAGCTCTTTAAGAAGCCCATGACCTCCCAATACACACCCAATGTGTGACTTTGATCATGTGTATGCATTCTTGACATTTGTCTCTAATATATACATTCTAATTATGCTTCTAAAATCATTTTTACTTTGTCCATGGGCCTCCCACTCTTGCTTCTTATCATTATCTGACTGAGAACAAGAATCTCAAATGAAAGTCAGTACTTGAACTTCAAAAAACTATCATTCAAGGCTTTTATAGTTAATGTAATACCCATATTTCCAATTCATATGCCCCATATGTTTGGGAACTACATATTTTCATCTAGCTTTCCAGGTCACAAAAAATCCAATTGTCCTAAGATTCTATAAAGCACTCTATCCTACCCATCAATATTTACATTTTGTACTTGGATTATGCAATCAAACCCTAACATGTTTTTTTTACCTCTTTAAAATAAATTATTGGCTCTTAATGTCACATGCTATCAGTGCAAAAACTCCACATTCTAAAAACAATCAACAAACACCATCTCCACAACTCTCTCGTCAAAATTTTGGTTACGCACAAACAACTTTTTGGAAAGGTTGAGTGTATGAGCCCCGGTGGTTTAAAATATGAGTGTATGTGTTTGCTTTACCATTCATATATATATATATATATATATATAATCACAAGGAGCATATCATTCTGCTCTAAAATACATTTGGGATGGAACATCTAGATATTACTGCCTGGCAACTGTATTACTTTTACCAGTCTCATAACCATTAAGTAAGGTTCATGGTCATCTTTTGAAAATCCTATTAAAAGGAAAAACTGCATTTTATATGTGGATAAACAAGTCTAAATTTCAGCACATGGTATACCTTTTCCTTTCCATGGTTATTTGCTTCACAAATTCAATATTTTGATAACTTGCATGCATATGGTAGCCATATTGCAATAAACTAAATCAACTCGAAGAAGAAGATACCTTTTCACAGCAAAAGCAGTTGCGGTGCCACAGCTAGAACATTCATCATTTTGGTTCTCGTCTTTAGGGTCTGAAGGAGGTGTGTTGAAGATAAATGGTGAGAGGAGTGGATCAGGTGCAGATTCATGCACGTTGCCCCTAACATTCATTGAATTCGAACCATTAAACAGGCTTAGCTCTTGCAGGTCCTTGCCAAGCATAACCGAACCATTAGTCCAGAAACCGGATTTTTGAGACTTTCTCCTCTGCAAAAAATGCTGTAATGGTTAATAAATTTGTTCTGCGTATTTTCTACCTTTTATACGAAGAACCAATACTAGTAAACACTACCTTCACTGAATTTGCATGCTGCACTGTAAAATGCCCAATTACATCTTTCCCTAGGTTGGCTGCACATAGAGGGCAAACCTGAAACAGAAGTCTTGAGTGATGATTATAATCATCAAATCACAATATGGCATCAGAAGAACATTTTTCACTCATCAATGTCCGATCACATATTTTCAAGATTTTTAGGCTCAACACATCAAAGATGAATGGTACAATGCCCTCGATCGAATTCGACTTACAATAATAGTTAATTAAGGTATGCTGCTCAAAAGGAACTAAAGAGACATGTGATCCAAAATACAGAAGGTCTCATTGTTGGACAATTAGTTATCAACTTGGTATTTATTTATTTCAACAAATAAGAAAGAACTCAAGTAAAAATAAACCATATTCAAATATATTCAGTACCGCGTTTTTGAAGTCGAAGCAGTGCTCTTCCTGCAGATGACTACAAAGCACTGGAATTTCGACATCTACATAGCAGAAGGGGCATGGAAAGCAAGCTCCTGCATCATCATCTCCTTCTATATCATCAATATTCAAATGATTATATGTTCGATATTAAGTAATAAATAAATAATAAAAAATATATATATATATATATATAACTGGTACAATTCCAAATACCTAATACCGGCAAAAAAGAATTGAACAATGGTCTTGGGAGAAAATAAAATCATAGTTTAACATCTTACAAACTGACGGGTGGGGACTAAAAAACTAAAATTAAATGATAAATTAAATGATAAATTAAATTTCCCAATTGACTAAATATTAAACTAATTTCAAGGGAAAGCTATTAAGATAAATTTTGAATTAAATTTCCCAATTGAATATTAAACTAACTCCTCTGTTAGTCCTACTTATAGTTCAATCAATAGAAAGTTCTTGTAGCAAAAACAAAATCACATCAGATTACAGAAGTCCAGAGTAATGTCCAAGTCAATAGCTAGAGTCCCATTTAATTTTAATTTTATTCAGTACTAATAAAATGAAAAAAAAAATATATATATATATATATATATTCAAAAAAGAAAAAGAAAATGTGGGTGTTGAACTTCATCTGAAATCTACCATATACAACACTAACACACTTATCTCACCAACTAATTAACAACAATTAAAATAGGTCCCAAAAACTCACCATTTAACTATTGATTGCCCCAAAATTTTCAGACCCAGTTCGTGAAATCTCCCAGAAATTATTTATTTAGAAAAGAAAAAAAAATTCTAAAAATAAAAAGATGTGATGAAGATTTTTTGTACCAGAGTTGTTGAGATGGGCAGCTTGGACGGCAGAGAAGTGCTTGGCTGAGTGAACTCTCAAAGCCCAGGAGTTGTCCATTTGTTTGTTCGTCAGTTTTCCGGCGAGAAGGTGTCAGTTTTTTCGCGGGAAAATGAAGAGTGGGTTCACGGGACAGCCAACGGAACAATACGTTGAGAATTAGAGATTTCGATTGCTCAAGCTATATAATCTACGTATAGAATGTATAGAGAGATACATATATAGAGAGAGCCTCTTTTTTTTTCTTTTTTTTTTGGCCTTTTTCTTACTTTTTTCAAGTCACGGTACCACGAGGTCTAATTCTCGAAAGTCGAAAGCATTGATAACATTTTAATTTTTTTAAAAGGCAAATATTAGCACTTCAAAAATAGTAGTCTTTACTTGTTCTCTCCAATATTAAAAGTCAAGGTTATATATAGAAGTATTAAATCCGTATAATTGAAATTAAAAAACAAAAAATTAGTTGAAAATTTTAACTACTTTTTTCAAGTAATACAATTATTCGATTCTCTCAAACACAACATAAATGAAGTACATTAGGTTTTTTTTTTTTTTTTAAAGATAAAATACCCTAATTTCCCCTATTGAATGTTTGAATATAAGAATTTTTTCTATAGTTTCAAAAATAACACTAAATTCCCCTATCAATGTTGGTGAACCAAAGGCATGAAATGAAAATTATAACTACTTTTAATTTTTTTTTTTTTAATATAAACTTTTGTCTTTTCAAACTTTCTAAGGGTAAAATTGGATTTTAAATAAATTTCAAACATTATATTAGCATATAATTAAAAAAAATTTATGACTGGGAGGTCGGTGTTATTCGAACCAGAACTAAATGGAATGTCATTGTTATTTTTGAAACTAGAAGATCATTGTTATTTATATACAACTTGCTTACTCACTGGTGAGTAGATCATCCTTACTAATGTGGTCCAATCATAAATATACAAATATTGCGCACTATTTGTACATTTGTGATTGGACCACATCAGCTGTCAGTATGGATGATATATTCACAATCGGCAAGTCTTGTTAGTTAAACATTCAAAAAAATTAAAATAAAATAAAATAAAAGAAGACTGAATCTAATTTACCCTTATATGTGTGTGTGTGTGTGACAAATAATGTGCTACTCATTTTATTTTGAGAGGTAGAGTAAATATTGTTGAATTTACAACCCTTGTGACTTCAAGATTAAGTAAAACGTGTGATCAAACAAGTTGTATAAAAACAAAGTGACTGTGTTATACATTAAAATATGGAAGGAACCTAAAAGATTCATTAACAATTAAGTAATTTTAATTCCCAAAATGGACAAACCAACAAAGAGACATAACCATGAGCAAACACGTTGGAAAAAATGTTGCTTTAGTGTGGAGGATGGTGACCAAGTGACTAGGCAATGCATGAAGGTTGGTTTTGGATGGTGCATTACACATAGAAAAGGAGGAAACAACACAACATAGAGAGATTATGGTGGGACATCTACCTTGGAAAATAATATTGGAAAATGAATGGAAAGTGGAAAGGAAAGATTGGACCTATGAGAGGAAATGGAAAAAAAGTAACCCATCAATTTTCAAATGGCTTTATCGATTCTCTGAGTTCTTTTCTTCACATCGGCTTTAACTGGAGGAGTCTTGTCTCTTGCAGGAGTTCATTTCTGGGGGCAACTTTAGACAAAAGTAATAAATATAAAAACTTTGGATGGGGCCACGTGGCAATGCTTATATGGTATAAATTATCCGAGGTCGTGTGTTCGAGTTTCCGTAGAAGCAAAATATAATAGGTGTGGATGTTCAAATGGCTTTATTGATTCTCTGAGTTCTTTCTTCACATAGGCGGCTTTAACTGGAGGAGTCTTGTCTCTTGCAGGAGTTCATTTCTGGGGCAACTTTAGACAAAAGTAATATATATAAAAACTTTGGACGGGGCCACGTGGCAGTCGCTTATATGGTATAAATTACCCTTTCTAAAAGAAGAGGTCATGTATTCGAGTTTCGGTAGAAGCAAAATATAATAGGTGTGTATGTTTACTTGAATATTCAATTATAGAAAACCAAAAAAAAAAATGATACTTTTGAAAATTTAAAATTTTGAAATAAAATAATTGGTATATAGAAAATTAAAGTAACAAAATAATAATAATAATAATAATGAGTTTGCCTGCCTGGGTTAGCTCCGTTCTTAGGTATTGCTCCTTGAGCTTTATGTGAGCCAGCCACAGTTTCTTTTAGTTCGTGCTTTAGGTTCTCATTTGTCCTTCTGGGCCTTAATTGGATTGGAAAATACTAGGCTTAAATTAATTGGGGCAACTGTCATTTATGTCCTAGACTTTTCATTCTGGCTATTCAATCCAATAATCACCCAGATATGGATATAAGTAGTTACATGGAGTTTGATACTAATAACAAAAGTCACACAATCATTCTAAATAGGTATTGCTTTCATGTTCCGCATGTGCTTTCGTTCAAATTTTTATCGTTTATGACTTAATTCTGCCACTTTCACGCTCCCACTCTCGAATTCGCTTTTGCTCCCACTCTCACTTTATGTGACTTATAGTATGACAAATTTGACTAATCTTATTTGAATAGAGTCTAATGTTATTATAAAGTCAGGAATATTAATGAAATCAGCCTCATTCATAAAAATCAGTCGGAGTTGTCCCACTTTCGGACTTTAAATCATTATCCTTTTAGTATAACTAGGATGATCCACGAATATCTTGACTAAAATAAAAGGTGTTAATTTTGTATATTCTTTTGATTATTTTTTTATTTTTTTATTTTTTTTCTGTTTATATCGTGTAAAATTTTAGTGTGGTAAATTAGAAGGAGAAATCTATCTTCTCCTATTTTGAATCACCAAGGACAGGCTGAAGAAACCTATTTAAGATGTAGGAAATGTTTTAAAATTAAAAGGAAAAGAAATAAGAATACATATTATGTGTTCTAAAATTTGGATTATGTCTGCGGAGTTGCGGGAATTTGACTATGATGAAGGGCAAAATGAAATTATAGGGATTGGTTCCAGTGGTAAAACCTTGGGACTTACTGCATTATGAAGTATTAAATCTCATAAGTGCGAACATAGTTCAAGTTTTATACGATTCATGTGGAGGGGTCGCTTTTGCACCGGTCTCATGAATTAGTCTATACAAAGCCCCAAACACCCGGATTATTGCCCAAACTTGAATCCATAAAGCCGGACTATATTGCAGACTGAAAATTAATATGTACCTTTTTTAACAAAAAATATTTAGAGACTGATGCTACTCAAACCAAGAAGCATCTCAGCCTTAATCCTCTGAAATGCTCTTTCTCCGTTTCCATTCCTTGGGAGAATTTGAATGTTTTTCTGTCCTAAATTCTCTTAGTCATGGCGTCTTAGACTGTCTCAATTAATATATTTATCTCATTTTCCCAGTTAATTCTTGACTCTGAATGAGATTTTTTTAATTAAGCCTACTTGGTTTTATTTTTGGTAAATTTGTTATTTATTATTTTTGGTAATTTAAGCCTACTTGGTTGACTCCATATTGTACACTGTTTCTTGTGTACTATCCTTATATCAGGCACAAATTACTCTTTACTTTTACTTTTACTTTACCTTTCATCTCATAGGCTTTACTTCTAATCTAGCATAGGCTTTACTTCTAATCTAGTTGCTTAGCTTTTACTATTTTCTCCTGATTTTTATCAGTTCCTAGTACTCTCTAATTGAGGGCCATCAAAGATCACAGATTTAAAATTTGATATATATATTTTTTTATATGTGAAAGTAAGATGGAGTACATTTAAGCTGTATTTGTTTTGACTGTAAAATATTATTTTTGAAAAATATTATTTTTAAGTAAAATATTTCTTTATTTTTACTTTGTTGATGTTTGACAAAAATTTACGTCGAGGTTGAGGTCGACTTTATCGGGCGGAACATATAAAATAACTTGTCGAAAAGTGATGTTTAAGTTATTTTTGTTAAATTTTAATATTTTTTTTCTTCGTAAATATTTGACGACAACTAAACACTAAAAAATAAAAAATATATTTTTTGAAGAATATTTTACATCCCAACAAATGGAGCCTAAATATTTTTCAATTTTAATAACAATGGAAGGCTAGCTGATGCACTGAGTTAGCATTTTTACTCTCTAATAATGCTAATGTGTTTCCTTGAGTTAATTAAGTCTTACTATATGATTAATTATCACATATTCCTCAATATTTCTAGTTTTTCGATTGTATATAAATATATGATCTACATAAAGTTTGATAGTATTACAATAATAAGAGAAAGACAAAAAAGGAACTGATTAGAAAAGACTGGCACGAAATCATCGGGAATATGATAGAGTGGAATAGTGAAAAATGATTTTTTTTTCTAGCAACAATTCAGATTAATTTAAGGCTTTATTGACTACAAGTGATATGAATTTTTGCCTATCTTAAATATTAGAAACTAGTCAAGTTGTGTCCATTTAAACAAGCAGCCTAAATTTAAAACAAAAATGGAGGGAGAAGTGGAAAACTGCAAAAGAGTTTAGTAATAAGTATTTCTCTAATCAACTTTCATGATTTTGTTAGGTGGGGCAATGAGCATTCCTTGATGGATGTGCCTTAACAACCACTTTAGTTAATAGTTATGATTAAACTGTAAACACAGAATAAAGAGAAAGCTTTATTATGTTATTACCCCCACATATCAATAATTAGGTAAAAAACAATTGATCATCTAGTCAACTCAACCTTTAATATGATTAAAGAAATGAAAAAAAAAAAAAAAAGGAAGTAAAATATTTGTCAAGAATCCAATCATATTAAAATGTCAGCTGCCCACTGATCTTGTGTTCCTATGGGATCAATTCTAACCCATTTGAGGATCAACTTTAGGTGTAAAGGTAGGTAGCTGAACAGTGAGTCAAGGTTTTAACCATGCGTAGGGTCAACTCTAACCATCATATATAGTGGCAACAATTAATCATGGCAAGAACATTACAAAAAATAAAAATAATGTGAGTGACTTTTTTTCGAGACTTATAAACTTTAAAATAGATCCCATCTATGTTGATCTTAATTATGAACTCAGATCTTTCATCTGTCGGAATCTCTCCAACTGCAATGATAATGTAGAGTTTTTCAACGCAATTATATATATTTTTAATATATAAATATAGACACACACATTTACTTATTTCAGTCAAATTTAATATATTGAAAAACCGTATAATTAGGGAGATTACAGCGCAGAATCCGAGCGCCCTAATCATCTATGAGTATTGCGGTGATTCCTAATCTTCGCACTTTTCACATTGGTTTTGCAAATTAAGATGTTACCTAAAAGTGGGAAAAGGAACAAATTAATACTCATCTCTCTCATTGTCACCAAAAATACAGCAGCATTTTTAACTTGGACAAAAGTAGATCCACCGCTTCTTTAATTCCTTTAAACAACTTATTAAAAGTACAAACATTTGAACAATCTATTTCTCAGGTAATGATTGATGTCTTAACATTATCCAAAAAAATAATAATAATAATGAGAGAACAAGAGGTTATTAGATCTTTATTGTTGATTTATAATATTGCATATATGTTTGATCACAAATATTATAAAATATGGATCATAAGTCAGTCTGTTTTTCCAATTTTAGGGTTTAAATTTATCAATTGCACATGTGCTTTTCTTACAGTGAAATCAGAAGTTAAAATAAAACTACGTCCTCTCTCGTTCGTACAATATATAACACCAACAAAAAAAAAACGTACGTGTTGTTATTGATGAATTTGATAGCTCATATGATACATCAAGAATTGAATTAATAGTTGTAATTAGATATTGATCCACAGTTTGATTAATTAATTTCTCTTCAAAAGGAAAATAAAAAATAAAAAATCTCATCAAAAGCAATGCTGTGTTGCATAAATGGGTGATATACAAACAAATTAAACAGATTATATATAGAAATATAAAATCAGTACATATAAGAAATGAATAGATAAATATTGTAGACTTCATTGTTCTTCATTCAAGTACAACCATTCTAGGTATATACTAAACAAGTTTTACACGCACACACATAGTGCAATATACTGATCATTACATTTGAATACAACTTAATTGCAATTAAGCACTTGCACGCAAGAATTACATTCACTCTTCAACTCAACTTGTACTTTATTCTGCAAACTCTAACAAGATCAATATGCGAGCTAATGATCACACAACCCACAACACACAAAAAATAATACTCCAAAGAGAAATCAATCAGCAAAGATCACAGAACATTACGTACGTAACATATATATGAGGTTAATTATTGGTGGCAAACTGTATAATACTTATATATATATATATGTATATATATAAACTAAATATACATACATATATATGAAAGAAACATGAAAATTAAATTAATCTAGCGATTGATCGGACCAGTAACGCTTGATTCCCCATGCATGATCTCCATACTTCATGATCATGCTCATTTTCTCGAAAAGACCTCCTAAATCATCCAATAGGAACACCATAAAAGCCACCCGTTTCGTGAAAATGAGAGATCAGATCAGTAAGCCTAAGCTGCACATGTTGGAAAATTAACATCGAAATAGAGGTGAATATTGGTACAAAATCAGCAGCCATGGCCATTGTAGTAGAAAAAGAGAGAAACAACGACTTAAGCTTGCAGGTTATGTGGAAGTGGAGAGGATACACAAAACACACACTACAAACACACATATATATAGAGAAAGAGACAGAGTAGAAAGAAAGCTATGTCTATATATGCAAAGTTAGTAGAAATGTGGAGCAAGCATATATATATATATAGGATAGAGATATATATATATATATATAACCTAATATTCTTATATTCCCGCATGCAAGGTTTCTCTTTAATGTACAGTGGAGGTGGCACGTTTCCACAGGAAAATGGAAGGGGAGGGAAAGGGATGGACAGTGTTAGGAGTGCGATTTTATGGAAGGCAAAGCATGGTATGCCCTAAAGCTGGGGCTCTTTATTAAAGGCATAAACACCCCTTCAAAAGGGTCTTTTCTTTATTTGTGTGTGTGATGTTTGAATTTTTGGCTCTTCACTGTTGCTTTTTGTTTTTTTGGGTCGGTTGTTTTAGAAAGGGGTTTACATTTTTTTTTTGGTTATTGCTTTTACTTAACTTTTTTGTGGCCTTGGGGGTTACATTGTTTGAAGAAGGTCTCATGGCTTTATGATACTTGACTTCCTTGACAAATGAGCCAATCTAATTAGAAATTTGCACTACAACCAGCTGTCTTTGTGCTCTGGTACTACCTTGGAGGAGGTGGAGTAACTATATGCATATGGATTTATGTCAGTTGTACTATGTATACAGTGTATATCATATCAAATTGATTGTGTATATATAGTTTATATACACTTAGGCCATCTAATATGTTACGTGTTTTATGTTTTTGGTTAATAATATAAAAACAATCATTTTGTTTTGAAAAATTCGAAATTTTGTTTTAGTTCCTCCACTATAATACCAAAATAGACAATATCACTAATTTGGTGATGTGTCTGTAGTTGCGACGGTGGGTCTGTGGTTGCAGCGATGGGTGCGACAAAGTTTTGGTGGTGGGCGTGAAGGTCAGGGTCAAGGTTAAAATTATTTTTGTCAATTAAGAAGTTCAGGGTAAATATAACTTTTGAAATCTTAGAATATCAATATAAACTAGTACGTTGATAGTCTGTTGAACGATGTTGACCCAAACCTTAGGGGCTATGAGTGCAAATTTCTTATAATTTATTAAAATTTGTGGGTCAAACAAAGGAGTTTGTTTTGAATCATTGTGAACCTCGATCAACGGTTGAGGACCATCTGGTCCACCTTCTATCTCTTTTTTTAACGGTCAGTTTTCTGGTCTCGTACTGGAGACCACTTACGCCCACGGTCCACGCACGCAATATTATTGGGACCCACAATGCCCGTCTTATTTGAGACTGGACTGACACGTTGTAATGGAAAAGTGGACCTAAATCGCATGCACTTTCTTTAAAAAGGATAGTGGGCCCAAGCTTCGCGTGGAAGCAGTCCAGACTCAGGCCCAAATGCATTTCCAACTCGGCGGCCCCTCATACTTTTTGTACAGCTGAAGGCAAATGTCTAATTGGTGATTCATTTGTCCCACTTCTACGCATTTTTTAAGGACCATTTTAAGGC
>JAOTQH010239999.1:0-12824 GCA_025631255.1 Cornus kousa
GGGTGGTCCTATGTATGGTGTCAAGTCCTCACTCGGAATGTCAATTTTTTTATTATTATTATTATTTTTTTATAATTTGCAAGTACTACTTAAAACTTAAAATGTATAAGTACTTAATTCCACCAAACAAGAAATGTCTAACTAATATAGCCATTAATTTCCTATATTTTTATTTTTTAAATCACACTTATCGTAGTTTAACATATAATAATGTACATTAGAAAAAAAAAAATAATAAATAAAAATGATGAAACTATTTTAATCCTTCTTTAATCTTAACAACGAATTAATCAATCAACAACTTCACATTAATCAATCAACACCTTTTTTAAATCCTCATGTAAACTAACTTAACAATGCACATTGTTCCAATTATATGTCACGTAAACGTAATTAGTTAATTTTTGATGTCAGTGGGGATAAATTCTTGATGACCTCGAGCTGGAACAACTTGTTCTTCCTAATCTCATGAAATTTCAAACCGTCTAGAATTTGGTTCCTGCCGTTTTCCTTGTCGCATCATAGTTCCACACACTCGAGGTGTACAAGTGAAATTCTCATATAGGATCGTTGAGATTCAAGTCGGCAGGGGCAAAATGGGTAAATTTGTTATTTGCCAAAAAAAAAAAAAAAGTTTGGATATGTGTGGTGTGTAATACGCGCCTAAAAAGCGCGCGGGACTAAAACCCCTCAATCATTCATATGATTTGGTGATCAACCAACCACCAAAACTTTATTTCTTCCTCATAATTGGATTTCCTTCTGGGTGTTGGCATTCACGTTCCATCATCATCTCAATTCTCAATCTTTCCTCAATCTTTTAGCTCTGTTTCTTTCCATAATTCCAGCATATACAATAATACCACGAAAACAAACGTATACACACACCCATATATATATATATATTATATTTATATGAGCTATTTTACCATGTAGATTATGCACTGTCCAATTATGGTTCTCAATCCATGCCCAACGGTACCAAACAAATTTCATCCAACATATACAAAGATGCTTTTTATCAGAGGTGGTTTTCTCTTCTCTCTATTTCTCTTCCATCACTTTGTATCATTTTGTTACTAGTTTAATCGGTTAGAATTTCCCTAAAATACCCATTTCGTTTGATGCAGAAAAGAATGCAAAAAACATGGTTCAATTGGGATTGTAGCAGTTTCTTCAATCTGGGTATAAATTTCAGATGCCAAAATGTTCATGCAGCAAGAAAGGCCCGAATCCGACAAATTATCTGGTAATTTATTTCTCTTTTTTGAGGAAAATTGTATGCTCTATTCTTAAGTTTGAACATTGCTTTGTGCATATTTTATAGATGATTTTGTATTTATATTGAGTTTAGGATTGTTGGAAGGGTAAAATGAGGTTTTGGTGCTCATGGAAATTGATTTTTTTTTTTTTTTTTAATATTTATTACCTGGATAAATACAATTTTCAAGGCTTGGAATTGTGGAGCATGGAGTGATATTGTAAACCTCAACTACACATGATGAGGAGCTATGATTGACAAAGAGATTTGCTAAGAAAGTAATAAATCTATCCCGGGTTAGATTAGACTATTACTATCACCACCATCTTCATCTGAACAAAATACTTGATAGTGAGAGAGCATTAATAGCTGTTTCACTATCACTTTATTCTCTTTTCAAATAAGATATTTTCTTGCTTGTGGAGGCGGAATTTTCATCCTCCTTTACTGAGGCAGCCTTTCAGCTAGTACAGGTTGTTGGAGAAGTTGTAACCTTCTTCTGATCGGGTCAGAGGGCGTTCATAAGTAAAGCACAATCAAATCTCAGGAACTCTTGCGCTTGAAGATTTTAACCTACTATTACTTACAAATAAATAAAAAAGATTTTGAATTTGCTGCCGAAATGATTAATGGTTGGCCACCATTTGGTCTTTTGATTGTGCGGAAACAAGTTGAGGGGTAAGGGGTTATGTCTTCTGTCTAGAATCACGTGGCGTATAAATTTTGGTCCGCTATAGGGCTAGAAGCATGAGGAAATGGCGAAATTAAGTTCATTGATGAAGTTTTAAGATTTTAATCATCTTTCTTTTGATTATCCTCAGATTTTGATTGAAATTATGATCGATGCGCGGTTTTTTATTTTTTTTGACATTTTTATGTTATTTATCTCTCAGCGGAGAAATTATTAATCTATGATTAGATCCTTAAACTTTCATCTGCAATTAACTGCTGTTCTCAATGGATTCCCATTGTGGAATCTCCAAAATGGAGGACCTAATAAGAGTTTTGTTTGACTGGTCCTTTAGTTGTCACAGTTTTTCGAACTCATTAGTCATCGTTATAAACACATTTTGGGGTGCTTCCTTTGAAGGATTAGTGGCTTTCAAGCTCGTGGTTTATGCAAATGATTCAAAGATGAGTAAGCTAGAAACTAGGTTCATTACCTAGAATGGGTATAATTTTAAACTCACAATTGAGAAGGCATGGGGTTTGTCTTATGGTGAAATGGCAATACGGAGTGAATGAGAAAACAATTGGTGGAAATAAACATGACTGAAACCACTTAGAAGACATAATGAGGCCAAAGGGCAGGGACAAAGGGCTAAAAGAAAAGGGATCCCCTTAGGTATAGCATAATAATACCAGCCTCTCCTACTAAATCGAAAATTTCACTAGCCTCCCCTGTCAAACAATTCCGTTGGACGGCGCTACCAAGTGTTTTGGTTATGATTGTGACACATGCCATATCCATTTTGGTTCCTCTTATCTTCTTCTGTCTACAAACTAGTCTCAGTTCTTAGTCATTAGGGTTCTTTACCCAATCAATAAGAATGCATGCTTGACTTGTGGTGACCACCATTCATATAATGCCATTTTTTTTTTCTTAAGAGGAAAATATTGGACATTTTGGGATGTGTTCATATTGTGTACAAGATTATCGGACATAGCTACTCTTAGATATTTTTGTGTTGTGTGAGACTTGTGTTGCATAATGTCGGCCAGGTTTCCTAAATAATGAAAATTGTATTTTAATTATGGATATGCCCATGAAGTGTCAGGCACATGTTCAAAAGTGCCCGTGAAGTGTCAGTGCCAACATGTGTCCAACACCTTCATAGATGTGTTTGTGCTTTTGATATTATTCTACATGCATGAGGTTGATTCCCTTGAGAAAGCAAGATTGCGTTCCTACTATGATGGTTCTTTTACGAAAAAAAAAAACTCTGTTTTATAATGGATGTGTGACTATTTGATCATTGATGGTGCATTTAGGGTCAAGTTCTCGTCTCTATGACCTCTTGTCCGCAGAAGGCTCAACAAGTTTGAAATGCAGCAGAAGGGAAGGACAGATGAAGTCTTCCAGTATGTGAGATAAAATGTTTCAGTTTCTTGTTTGAATGTTATATTTTGTACTATGCTTCATTATTATTTTTTATTTTTGTCTCATCAATAATTTTGCCTTGCTTATATTTACTTGCTACATTCCTCATCCCTATCCAATTTTTTTATTTTTATTTTTTATTTTTCCCTAGTTCATCTCTGTCCAATTAGTGTTAGTTTACTTCATCTTAGAGCTAAATGATATTTGGAATACAAAAAACAATCAAGACATGCAATATATAAAGGTTAGCATATTTAAAAACCAAAAAATTCTTTGATCTTTCTTGGCAGCGTGTTATTCCTGGAAGTAATTTGTTTAATCACTACATTAGATAGCCTACTATCCTCCATATCTTTAATATCCCAGTAGAAGTACTTGTTGGATATACCTTTCCGAAACTGAAATTTGCTTCTGCTTTTTGTGAGTTCTTATTTTAGTTAAAAAATATCGTTTAACCTTAAAATACAATGCATATTGTGCTGCCTAGTTTAGTGGACATAATTGGACTATAATCTTGATATGTCATACCGACCAACTCTATTCATAATATCTGGATTGAGTTCTCTTTTTCGCCAGTCATGGAAAGAAATTATTTCCCTATGTTTATGCAGATTACACCTATAGAATGCATTCGTTTTTGAGTGGAGTAACTAAGGATTAATATAAAACTAGAAATGAGTTCATAAAGAGGAAAAGTGCATTTAAAGATATGCACTTCTGGGATATAAAATTCATTAACTCCATTTTCCTATGCATGTTCATGGTTGTTTGTGTATACTTAAATTGTGATTATATCGATCTTGAATTTATCATCAACCAATTGATGAAGCCTCACAATTATAAACTGTGCTCTTGTTTAGTCTCTTTTTCATTCCCCACACGTGTATGGAAGCACATATTCAATAAAAGGAGTATTCTTAAGATATTGACCAAAACCCTGGGAGATGAACCTCTTTTTCTTTTTTATAGATGGTCAATCGCCCCATTCTTGGGGTCCCTCCTTACTATAATCAACGTTTGAGTATCTTTCTTCTCTCTATCTCTCTCTCTCTTTTCCTTCTGTTCTTTGTTTGTCCTCTTTTTTCTTCTTACTCTTCCTCCTTGTCACACTCTTCGTCCTCATAGACCTTGTTTAGGAGGATTGCTCCTCCTTTATCTCTTTTATTTCATGACAAAATTGTCTTGTCTAATAAATAGTAACGAGATATTGGAAGATATTTTGTCATCTCTCTCTTTTTCTGACCCTCTTCAGTAGTTGATAAATGTGGTTGTATTCAATGGCATTTTGTTCATCTTATCAAAGTTGATTGTTTTCAAGTTACTGTTTCTCCCAAAGAAAATGCTAAAGTAATGACACAGAATTTTTGATATAATTCTTCACGCAGAACTTTTTTGTTTACAGTTTCCCAGACTTTGGTATGTCATCAGCTGAACCTTTGAACCAAGACACTAGCTGGAAAAACCATGAATCAATAATGTACTTTCCAGAAAAATCCTAGACCCCAAGACACTAACAAGTTTTAGATGCATAGTTATTCAGCTTATATTTTTCTATTTCAAAAATCTCATCTGGTGCTATAATTTAATGTGAACAAATTGGTTATGTTTCTTTTCTTTTCTTTTGGCAGGTTAAATAATTTATTACTTACATGTATAACTGTTTTTGGCAATTTTCTTCCCTTGTTTATTGCTTTTGTTCCCGTAACATCATTAGTTTAGAATTATTTTCTGCATTGAATAATTTGGAAACTCATATCTGTTCTATGGGCTTCAGGCTCAAATTGTTTTTACTTTACTGTATTTGATTTCCGTATATCAATTTTTTTTTTCTTAGTTGGTACTCACACACAAAGGCCTCCATTGAGGCTTGAGCCTTGAACCCCTGACCTCCCTTTGGAAAGTAGGAACCTGGTACCGCTAGGCCACTATCCTGTTGGTTTCCATATATCAGTTCACTTATCTGTTGTCTTGGTTATGCAAGTTTCATTGTTGTCTTGTCAAACTATATATCTCCATGGGCTTGAGTTTAATTCATTCAGCTTATGTAACTCTTACATGCTTTCTGTAACTCATGTCTTCCATTACTCAGGTCCACAAGGAAGGCTGGAGAATCTTTTATGTCAATCCAGCAATAGATTTTGTGCTGATTGTGGATCTCCAGACCCAAAATGGGTGTAAGTATCCTATTTGAATACTTAAACTAGGATTTTCACGCATTATCTTTGTTTGATCTTAATTAGAGTTAATGAAAACCCGTATCTGTTCATGACTTCCAATCAAGATGGAGGCCAATTTGCTTGTAAGTTTTGTCTTTTGTTGAAATAAAATGGAGGCCAATTAGAGTGGGAGAGTTTTGTTATAGGCTTGAGCTTGTACGGAAGTTGTTCATATGCATGTAGGCGAGTGGGGAGAATCTATTGTTGCGGGAGTAGCAGCCTTTAAGTACTTTTTTTGTCTTTATAGTAACTCTGGAAGAAAGGGTGAGTTGGCACACCCATGATATTGGTAAAAAGTGTGTAATTGTGGTGGCCAAAGAGCAAAATAGTTGAAACAAAGGGCAATTGGAAAGATAGTAATTTTACTATATGGTGTGCCATATTCTTGATTGTATTTGGTGCACAAAAACAAATCACAGTCTAGATAACAATGACCTGGAGTTTTCATGAAAACCTAGATCAACTTTTGCATATTGTTCTGTAATTCTTTGTTTTATAAAACCAGTATGTTGATGTTATTCTAGATGTTATTGTTAATACAGATGTTCAACACAAAATGGATGTGCACTGTTAATACAGATGTTTAACACAAATTGGATGTGCTGCAACATTTGCCTAAATTTCTATTATTTTGTTTATGTTTTGCATGATACTGTGTTTTAGGTGAGTTTATACATTTCTGTAGAATGTCTAGAAATTTCAAGAATAAATTTCCACATGTGCCTAATTCTACATCTCATACATGTGTTTTTGGATTACCTTTGGTTTCTATGGTTTAGCATTTTGAATATACATTTACGAAAGAAGATTAATAGAAGTTGCTACATTTTCGCTCTTGGCCAAAAATTTCCAAATTATTCACTAGACCAATGCAGGCCATATTATGACCTTTGCGGGGTAAAGGATTTCACATCAAATTGAGCTTGCATCCTAGTAGTTCTCAGTCAACCTGAAAATTCTATTGCAGTTGGGTAGACACAATACATGCCATGTAACCCCCATCAGTTCCTACATTTATTCCTCCAATATTTTGAAATTGACATTTCAAATGAACCTTCGTTGGGGTGTACATGCATTTATATGAATTTCTTTGTTATTCAGTGCTACACTGCATTATGAACATATCATTTGGTGATTACCAGATCTGTAAGTCTTGGAGCATTTATCTGTATCAAGTGTTCTGGAGTGCACAGAAGCCTTGGAGTGCATATATCAAAGGTACAATAGCCTCACTTGGCTCCTTTTCCTAGTTTCAAGAATTTTAACTTTTATCATGCATGGCTAAAGTTGAATTTTGTACTGAACTTATGTCTAAACATTGTCAAAAGAGTGTTAAAGGTGTAAGTTAAGGATAATAATTACGTCATCAATGATAGGTTCATTCTAAAAAACTTTGGAGAGAGTAATAGAGAACCATTTAAGCCTTTAAACAATAGTTTGAAAAATACATTGGATTTTTGCCCACGGAGGACCATAATGAAAGTCATTTGCCGACTGAGAAGACTAATAGAAAGGTGGGGAGGAAAGAAGAAAAATTTTCTTGTGGTTTTTACTGTCATGTAGAAAGCCCATGATAGGCCTTTATAGACAAAAAGTTGTGTACTTCTAAAAAGAAAAAGCGCACAAATAGATTAATTGACATGATAAAATACATGTTTGATTAGTCCAAGAGCATAATATTAACAACTTTAAGAGAAATAAATAAATTCCAATATCATTGTAGTCTGAGGCTTACGTTAAGGATGGAGAATAAGTCCCCATCTTTTTGTTTTTGCAATGTTTAAAGTGCAAACTTACTAGATCCATTCACGATTCTTTACTGATGACATCGTTGCAATTATTGAAAATAAAATAAGGTTAGTTGCTATAATATGAGAGTGATCCTTGGCGCAACGGGAAGGTTGCTCCATTGTGACCTGGAGGTCATGGGTTTGAAACAAGGAAACAACCTCTCCACATGCGGAGGGAAGGCTGCGTACATCTAACCCTACCCAGAACCTGCAATGGTGGGAGCCTCGTGGACCGGGTTTTCCCTTCTTTTGTTTTTTTGCTATAAATAATGAAGGTATGCTGATTAGCTTAAGAACCGAAAGAAGGTAAGTTGGTCTTAAACTAAATAAAATGGGGATAAAGTGAAGACTGAAGGCCAAGAAATACCAAAGAGTGAAAAGCTTCATTACCTGGACCAGTTTTTCATAAGTGAGAGAGACTGGATATGATGTTGCTCATAGAATTAATTTATTATTGGTTGAATAGAGGAGTGCCTTATGTTGTGTTATATGTCTCATATAAACATATAAAAAGTTTCTTAAATAAAAATTCTGTAAATAGCTATAAGATTAATTGTACGATTTGGAATAGAATGTTGGCTGATATCAAAATAAAATGTTCATATTGCCAAACTATGGATGTTTAGATAAATGCGTACTGAAATAAAAAAAAAAAAAAAAGTAGATGGAAGTAGCATACATTAATTAGAGAAAATCATGTAAGATGATTTAGCCATGTGTAGCAATGACCACTCAAGTGTCTAACTGCACGTGCGAGGAAGAGTTTGATGATATATATTTGAGGGAAATGCTAGGAGAAGGGGCATATCCAGATTAATATATGTTGAGATAGTAATTAAAGATTTGTGACATGTGGTTTAACTAAAGTTATGGAAAGGTATGTAACCTGCAATCTAACCGAAGTTATGGATCTAGCATGTACATGCACCACCTAATATAAGATTTTTTAAATCATGTTTTGTCAGGAAAAATACTCAACCCAATTAACAAATCTCACCTATTTGGGGCCAACTACATGAATTCTACTTTGCCATTCTGCTTTACCAGGTATTGCTAGGAAAATGAAAAGAAGGAAAAAAAAAAAAAAAGATAAAATGATTTATAACACACTCAAGCTTAATGTTATTTGGGGTTAAGATGAAAGAGGTTGGTTAGGTAATTCTTCCAGGCAATACAGGTAAGAATTAATAGCTCATTAATTCTGCGAGGCTGAATATTTTTTCCCCCTATTGCATTCCAAGAGTAATAGAACAAAGATTAAGGGAGGAAACTACGATCTCCGATAGCTAATTTGGAGTTATGCCCAGGAGCTCGACAATGAAAGCTATTCACTTAATAAGACACTATTGAAGAATGTAGGAGTAAGCAAAGACATTCACATATGGTATTTATAGACTTAGAAAAAGCGTATGATAGAGTTTTGAGAGATATAATTTGGTCAACTACATGAATTCTATTTTGCCATTCTGCTTTACCAGGTATTGCCTGGAAAATGAAAAGAAATTTGATAAAAGGATTTATAGCACTCAAGCTTAATGTTATTCGGGGTTACGATGAAAGATGTTGGTAAGGTAATTCTTACAGGCAATACAGTGATGAGTGAGCTATTAATTCTGCAAGGCTGAATATTTTTTCCCCTATTGCATTCCAAAGAGTAATAGAATAAAGTTTAAGGGAGGAAACCATGATATCTGATAACAAATTTGGATTTATGCCCGAGAGCTCAACAATGGAAGCTATTCGCTTAATAAGACAACTAATTGAAGAATGTAGGAGTTAGCAAAGACATCTACATATGGTATTTATAGACTTAGAAAAAATGTATGATAGAGTTTCGAGAGAGATAACTTGGTAGACTTTACAAAGAAAATAAACTCCTATACAACTAATAAAGATTATCCAAGAAATGTATACGGACAACAAAACTAGGGTATGTTCTTCATGCGGTAAGACAAGTCAGTTCTCTATAAACGTAGGATTGCACCAAGGCTCCGTGCTAAGCACATATCAATTTGAAATAGTTTTAGATGAAAGCACAAAAGACATTCAAGACGGGTGAGCTGGGTAGCCCAGTTGGTCGAGGCACTCCCCTGAGTCGTGTGGGAGCCCAGGTTCGACTCACCCCATCCTTCCCCTCCTTCTTTGCCAGGTAAAAAATAAATAAATAAAAGACATTCAAGGAGATATCCCATGGTGCATGTCGTTTGCTGAAGATATATTGTCTTATCAGTCACTTCTAAAGAAACCTAAGCAATAAAACTAGAAATGTGGGGAAATGCCTTAGATTAATAAGGATTAAAAATTTGTAGAGCAAAAACAGGGTATATGGAATGTTAATTTAATAAAAATTTCAATTTTGATAATATAATGATCACACTTCAAAACCAAAGGATTATTCAACATAAACTTCCGATATTTGGGATCAATATACAAGAGGACGGAGAGATAGATAATGATATAACTAGTAGAATTGGAGCATGATGGACAATATGGAGAAATGCTAGTAAGCGATAAAAGAATCATGAACAGGATAAAAGAAAAATTGTATAGAACTGTTATTAGACTAACTATTCTATATGTGGCAGGTTGTTGGGCTAAAAAAAACAACAACAATGCATTCATGCAACGGAAATGAGAATGCTAAGGTTGGTGATTGCAATGACTAGAAGAGATAAAGTCACTAATAAACGCATGAGAAAAATTAGGAGTGACACCCATTGGTAAGAAAATAAGAGTAGACTTGGATGGTATTGACACATACAAGGAAGACCTGTAGATGTGCCGGTAAGAAGATGAAGATTATTTGCCATATAGAAGGCAAGAGACAGAGAGGACGACCCAAGTTATCGTGAGATGAAGCTATTATAAATTATTAAAAAAAGGTTTAATACAATAGGTGAGATGGCATGTAATAGAATAGAATGGAAAAAGAGAATTCATGTCGCTGACCGTATGCGTATGGGATTAAGGCAAGGATGATGATGATGACATTCCAAGAGCGGCAAGCTGACCACTATATGACAAAGTAAATAATTGAAGTAAGCAATTAAATAGTGCAAGGCTGAAGCTTTCCTTTCCCCAACAATTTCAAAGGTATCCCCTCTCTCTCATGCAAATGCACAAAACTAGAGGTGGCACTAATCAAGGACAAGATTTGGGGAAATTTTCCTAGATGGTTCAATCATCTACATATAACAATGACCAATTTAAATGCATAAAACCTGATTTGATTCAAGTTGAAGGTGGTAAAAACACCAGGGAAGGCCAAAACACATGGAGACGGTGATGTGAGAAGGGATGATACCTTTGATTCAATAGAAGTTGGCCCTAAACATAGCTGACTGGTCAAAAATTAATTTGTGTATTCAAGTGGTTGGGATTCAAGGCTCGTCCTCTCCCCAATAGTTTTATGGCAAAGGTGGATCAAGTAATGATGGAACCTATCAAAAAAAACTTTCCGATAAAACAGCTCATAAGGGGAAAGAGGTCTGAGATTATACCTCTTCAGAATTTAAAAAGTTTGTCATGCTCTCCCCATCTTACTTCTGTAAAGTTTGTCAGGAATAGAAGACGTATATTGTGTTTGTAGATATAAGATGAGCTTTTAGAGATTCCCTTCTTATTCCAATTGCCGGTTGATCTAGACATAGGTCACTAGCATATTTAGGTATTTAGAGGTAGTTGTTATGTCTCAAAGAGATATCGGAAAGAAACCAATTTGGCTTTTTAGTCTGTTGAAATCAATTAGAAGTCAATTTGTCCTCTCAAAGAGATTCTCTTAATGTGATGCCTAAGGAAATCCCTCTATCGTGACTAATGGTTTTCTGCTTTATTCATCATCATCATCATCATCCTTGCCTTTTTCCCAAATGGATGGGGTTGGCCACATGGATTCTCCTTGCATTCTATTCTATTAAACACCATGTTTCCTCTAAGATTTAATGTTTTAAAACCGTTTTTAATTGCTTCATTCCATGTTAGTTTTGGCTGTCCTCGTTTTCTCTTACCATCTATGCAAACTACTTTTCCCTTTTAACGGGCACATCAACAGGTCTACGTTTTTTGGGGAGGTTGCTTTCAAAGACATTCTCACATACAAATGCAATCATTCAAGAACAGATAACACAAGATTTACAAGGAAACCCTCTCAATAGGGAAAAACCTTGATTCTTGGCCTCAGCCAATAAGCAATCCACTAGTTGTATGTATCTTGTTACACACTCAACTGTCTCACTCTTTGCACACACCCAGGCACCAGAATAGACAATAGCTTTCACAACCAATACGCATACACTAGGAGTCTAGGACACCACAGTGCATCCACGCACTCCCCCTGTTCGAAGCACCCATGCTTGGACCCAATAAGCTCTCAATAGCTTAACCACGAATGGGGTAAGGATGTAAAGCCTTACTGCTACTCAACTGTGGGATGAGGTATGAAGCCTTACTGCCACTCAACAATGGGGTGAGGTACGAAGCCTTACTGCCACTCAACAATGGGGTGAGGTACGAAGCCTCACTGCCATTTACACAAAGTGTCAAAACACCTAATACAATAAAGTCTTCACAATAAATAAAATAAGCTGGACAACTTAGAATTCCAAGTTACTTCCTCAGATCTGCAATCCGCTGCATTCATGATCCAAGGGGTAAAATAGGTAATTCCTTTTGAGATCAATTCACCAGCGCCTCATACATTCTCCTTTAACTGTTGTACTTATGTTCATAACTTTGTATAATCAAACACAGCATGAGTATATCACAATTTCAGTTAAAGTCCTTGGTTCAGTACAGAATGGTCCTCGGCAGAAAATAATTTCAGTACAAAATAGCCTCGATATAGAAAGTCTTCAACATAGAGTACTCACAATCAAAGCAAATCATAGTATCGCAACAAATTTAACTTCAATAATCTGGATTCATCAAAGTATACTAGCTAGTAGCATAGATCAATAAGAAATAGCTAAGTATAATCAAATACCACTTGAACCCAAGATATCTTCAGAAAGCAGAGCTTAACTGCTGACCACACTGTCCGAATCTATTTTCAGCATAATCTTAACATAAACACAGTCTGAACAAGTGTGAGAAGATAAATTATACCTGTGTCAATCTTCAGAATCGACCACAGAAGCTTGAGACACCTAGTCATTCTTCAATACAACCCTTGTGTGATACCCCCGGATCTCCGGATGCGGGCTGGCCAGGCCCACGCCCGACTACCCGGGGATATCAAACAAATTAGTAATTAATGAACACAGAATACAATAGAGAAAACATGATTGAATAAAATTTTACTGAAAGAAAACTAAAATGATAATCCAATATTTGAAAACCTCAGAATGAATAATTTCATTGATAAATAAAACTATTATGTTACAACTGCTCCTCCATCAAGATACATCATCCTCCAAATTATACAACTCGGGAATCCATCTAATGGACCCCTAAAAATA
>JAOTQH010240019.1:0-12822 GCA_025631255.1 Cornus kousa
CCCCCCCCCCCCCCCCCTCTAAGGGTGCGTGGGAAGGAGCAATGGCTGATTTCTCCGAGTTTGTAGCAGCGAACAGGTTGTTGTATCTTCCCATGGTGGGAGGCGCATTCACATTGTCAAGTGGGAGGGATCCTCCTTTTTCTTGGCTGGACAAATTTCTTATTTCAGTGGAGATGGAGGAGAAATTTCCGGATATGTCACAAGTGACATGTGTGCGAGCAATCTCTGATCATGTTCCTATTTTGCTTGATTGCGGAGGGATTAGGAGAGGAAAATCCCCCTTTAGATTTGAGAACATGTGGCTAAGAGTGGGTGACTTCAAAGAAAGGGTTGCGAACTGGTGGGGTGCTCATGATGTTAGGGGTAATCCAAGCTTTCAGTTGGCAGATAAGTTGGGATACTTGAAGGGTGACATGAAGGTCTGGAATAAGGATGTGTTTGGCAAGTTGGAGTGGAGGAAAAATCAGCTTTTTATGGAAATATCAGAGTTGGATAGGAATGAAGGTGCTGAGGGGATTTCTATGTTGGAGAGGAGTATAAGGCTGAGTTTGAAGAGATTGTAGTGATGGAGGAAGTTTCGTGGAGACAAAAGTCGAGAGCCTTGTGACTTAAAGAAGGTGACAGAAAAACTAAGTTTTTTCACCGACTAGCAAACGCTCATAGAAGAGGGAACAATATTGGGAGGATAAGTTTTTATGGTGTTATGGCTGAAACTGGAGAGGAGATTCGGAGAGGTTTTGTGGCTTTTTATCAGGAGTTGTTCACAGAGTCCATCTCTTGGAGGCTGGGGTTGGATGATATTGAGTATGATACAATTGCTGATGAGGATAGAGTGGGTTTGGAGAGGCCGTTTGGGGAGGAGGAAGTGCTGGAAGCTCTTAGGAGCTGTGATGGAGATAAAGCTCCGGCTCTGGACGGGTTTACAATTGCGTTTTTCCAAAAGAATTGGCAGGTAGTGAGAGCGGATGTGATGAGAGTAATGCATGCCTTCTTTCAGGAAGGATGTTTTGAGAAGAGTTTGAACGCCACATTCATTACTCTTATACCTTAGAAGGATGGAGCGGTTGAAGCTAAAGATTTCAGACCAATTAGTTTGGTGGGCTCTGTTTATAAGATTATTGCGAAGATCCTGGCTATTAGGCTAAGGAAAGTGTTTGGATGGGGTCATCTTGGAGTCTCAAAATGCGTTCATTGGAGGAAGGCAAATTCTCGACCCGGTTCTTATTGCTTGTGAATGTATTGATGCAAGAGTCAAGAGTGGTGAACCGGGGATTGTGTGTAAATTAGATATTGAAAAGCTTATGACCATGTGAATTGGGTGTTTTTATTGTATTTGTTGGAGATGATGGGGTTTGGAACCAAATGGAGAGGGTGGATTCTGCAATGTATTTCGACTGCTCGTTTTTCTATATTAGTGAATGGTCACCAGCAGGTTTCTTCGCAAGCTCGAGAGGTTTACGTCAGGGGGACCCATTGTCCCCTTTTCTCTTCATTATTGTAATGGAATCATTTAGCAGGCTCATGAAAAGGGCGAAGGTTCATGTAAGCGGAAGCGAAAAATTTGTTCACGAGGAACTGATTACCTTGAATACACAAGGTGGGTGTTTTGAATCCACAAAACAAAGGATAATTTCAGAGAAATATGATTTATGTATTGATAATTGAATGAATAGAAGTTAATTATGCACTTGGCAGTATTCATATTTATAATAAAGGAAACATAACTCTAGAAGAAGTCTAAAATATAAAGAAACCTAATAGCAAAAGGAAAATAATTCTTAAAAGAAATTAATTAAAACTAAACTTCTTCTAAAAAAATAAAAAATAAATAAGAAACCTAAAATAAAAAATTACTAAACATTGTAAAAGTGTCCTACATCAGAGGTGCTGGGCTTTATTCAAGGTTTTTCGGTGGAGCGTGTGCCAAACCAAATTGTTACATCTCACTCGCTGTTTGCTGACAACACTATTGTTTTTTACGATGCGAGTGTGAATCAATTGAGACACTATTGTTTTGGCCTATTGTCAAGTTGTTTCGGGGCTGAAGATAAATATTGGGACGAGTGTGATTGTTCCAGTAGTGGAGGTGGATCATATTCATGAGTTGGTAGCTATTTTGGGTTGCGGAGTGGAGGCTGTTCCGTTTTCTTATTTGTGGTTGCCCTTGGGTGCTTCCATGAGGAGATTTGTTGTTTGGGATCCACTGATCCAGTGGTAGAACGTTTTTAAAAGAGGTTATCTGGGTGGAAGAAACAATACTTGTCTAAAGGGGGTAAACTCACATTACTGAAGAGTACCCTCTCTAATCTTCCTACATATTTTATGTCTTTGTTTCTAGTTCCTATAACAGTGATTAGTAGACTTAACAGAATTCAGGGGATTTTTCTTTTTTCTTCTCTCTCTCTTTGGTGGGGGGGAGTTCAAGTACCATCTTGTGAAATGGGAGAAAGTGTGCACCCTTATTCAACGAGGTGGCTTGGGGATTCGCAGGTTAGAAATGTTTAACAAAGCTTTGTTAGGGAAATGGTTGTGGAGATTTGGGTGTGAAAGGTCTGTGCTTTGGAGGCGTGTTATTGCTTGTCTATTTGGGGAAGAGGAGGGAGGTTGGATGTCTAGAGGTGTGTCTTCATCAGCAAGCATGGGTTCATGGAAAGGTATTAGGAGGGGTTGGTTTTGGTTCTCTGAGCGGACACGGTTTAGAGTTAGGAATGGTAGTTATGTGAGGTTTTGGATGGATGTTTGGTGTGGGGTTTTGGTGTTGGCTTTTAGGTTCCCTAGAATCTTTAGGATGGTTGAGGTGTGTCTTCATCAGCAAGCATGGGTTCATGGAAAGGTATTAGGAGGGGTTGGGATGGGTTCTCTGAGCGGACACGGTTTAGAGTTAGGAATGGTTGTTATGTGAGGTTTTGGATGGATGTTTGGTGTGGGGTTGTGGTGTTGGCTCTTAGGTTCCCTAGAATCTTTAGGATGGTTGAGGATAAGGATGCGGTGGTTGCAGATTATTTTAGGCTAGAGAATGGGAGAGCGAGTTGGGATGTGAGATTCCGTAGAAATTTTAATGATTGGGAGTTGCTGGAGTTTACTGATTTAATGGGATTAATTTATAGTCAAGTGGTGGAGAGGGAAGGAAGGGATGCGATGGTGTGGATGGGGGATTCTAGAGGGGCGTTTGAGGGGAGGCTTTTTTACCAAAGCCTTACGAATTCGATAAGCAACGGTTTCCCTTGAAAGGCTGTATGTAGGACATCAGCTCCACTGTAGATGGCTTTTTTCACATGGACAGCGATGCTTGGCAGCATTCTTATTCTTGACAATCTCAAAAAAGACGCCAAATAACAGTTAATTGTGTTGCATCTGTAAAGTGGCAGCGGATGTTTGGAGTATAGTCCTGAATGTTTTTGGGGTAAGACTGGGTGGTGTCTTGGAGAGGGAGACCAATGGGCTGTCAGGTTAGAAAAGCTTGGAGGGTTGCACCTCTTTGTATTTGGTGGGGGCTGTGGCACAAGCTGAACAGGAGATCTTTCGATGGAAAGGAGTCGCCGGTGTGGGTTATTAAGTCGAATATTTTGCATTCTCTTTATTCTTGGGTTAATGGGAAAAAATGCCACAATCTATGGATAGCTTTTTGGATTTTGTTGACCACTGATCGTTGTTATGGTGTATTTTGCGTATTTTGTTTGCTTTGTTAAGGGTTCGCTCCCCTCTGAGTGCTTTTGTTAATTTAGTTTTACTTATCAAAAAAGAAAAAGAAAAAAAAAAAGAGCGGAAGAGAAGAAGTGATGCTATTATGGAAGTTTTGAATTACAATATTATACTAATTTTTAAATTACAATACTATCATCTATAAATTAAAAATATTATAGATAATGATGGGTGTTATGATAAAATCAATTTAAAACTCCAACTTTCTTTCTCTGGTAACGAACACAATAACTTGTGAGTTTATTCTCCTCTCCATCAAACTGAACAAAAAGACTGAAGTACATAATTTCTTCTCAACGGATGTCTCATCCATCCCTTTATTCTCTCCCTTCCATCCAAAATTTTTCATGCATAAAAGACCAGAGCAGCTATATAAAATCTCTAAAATCCAAGTTTCTTTTTCTATTATATGCGATGTTAATAGGACTTATGTTGTCATATATCGTATCCCAAGACTAGTTGTGTTTGACTCTGTATTTTTGTTTTTACTTCTAGTTTAGGTAGGAATTTCAAAATTAGTGTCTAGTAGTTGCCTCTCAGTCATTGTTGAAGATTGAATGTTGGAATTTGAACTTTATTCAAGGATGTTATGTAATCTTCTACACCAAGGGTATAGCGGTAAATTGGCACTTTAATGCACTAATTAAAAATTAGGGTACGCGCACTCATAATTTAGAGTTGTAGATTTTATGTTTTGATTTGGAATACCCTAATTGATTTGCGTATAAAGATTTTTGGAACTAGCCCCTCTGAAAAAAATTTAGGATCAACCGTGGACCATTGGTGGCAAGTCAACAATATAGGCATTATCATTGTTCCGGATGATCCCCCACAAAACAACGAAGCATATTGCCTATAGTACGGTTGATCACCTCTTATCTGACCATTTGTTTGGGGGTGGCAAGTGCTACTAGAGAAGTATTGAACTGCTTCCACAAAGTACGCCAAATGTGGCTAAGAAACTTGCTGTCTCGGTCGGTACCCCATGTAAGTGGACTATCTCTTTAAAGAACAAATTAGCTATATTCGAAGCATCATGAGTTTTCCCACAAGCAACAAAATGAGCCATTTTGGAGAACCAATCAACCACAACCTTAACAGAATCCACACCTCGCTGATTCCGTGGAAGTCCAACCACAAAATCGATCTGTAAATCCTCCCAAGCAGCAGCAGGTACCGGTGAAGGAGTAAACCGGTGCATTGGGATTGCCCTTTGGAGATCTGGCAAACATAACACCGCTGCGCAAATTTTCCCACATCAGATTTCAGTAAAAGGCTGCCCCATACATGTTCTAGTGAAAAAAGCACGACGACTGGTTTGCCCTCCTGTGATACAACCACACTTTTACTTTTCCCACCTCAGGCTTCTATTAACATATATCATTCAATTTTTCACTATAAAAGGCCACTGGTCTGCCCTCCTGTGATACAATCGCACCAATACCCACATAGCTCGCATCGTTCAAATAATTTATCAAAATTGGATAAGGCGAATGCCGAAGCTGAAGACAATGTATCTTTAAGGAAAGCAAAACTTTGTTTCGCCTCATCTGTCCACACAAACCTGCTCTTTTTCATGAAAGCAGCTAGTGGGGCAGCAATACTGCTATAGCTTTTGACAAAATGGCGATAAACATTGCCAGCCCATGAAAGCTACGAACATCATGTGCTAATTTTTGGACAGGCCACTCACGAATTGCTCAGACCTTTTCAAAGTCCACCAGTAGACCCTCTGCGCTTACCACATACCCCAAGAAAATCAAGTTATCCATCATAAAACTACACTTTTTCAAATTAACATGCAAACAATTGTCTTCCAATAAAGTGTTCATCCTCACTACAACTATAAATAAGAATATCATCGAAATAAACCACAACACACTTACCAATCAGAGGTTGCAAACGTAATTTGTAAGCCGCATAAATGTGCTCGGTGCATTAGACAACCCGAACAGCATCACTTACCACTCGTACAACCCATCCTTCGTTTTAAAGGCTGTCTTCCATTCATCTCGCGGCTGAATCCGAATCTGATGGTATCGACCCTTTAAATCCCGTTTTGTAAACACAGAAGAACCTGCCAAACTATCAAGCATATCATCATATAAATTATATAATCGAGGAATTGGAAACCAATCCTTGATAGTAATCTTATAGTTAATGATCATCTTGCAGACATTAAGCAATATAGACTTAAATGATTGTGCTGAACCATTTCCTGCACTAGCTAAATAATCACAAGGTTACTATTTCATTTTGGATAATGAGGTGGTTGTTGTCTGGCACATTTCTTATAATGCTGCGGTTGGTGTGCAAGAATGGAATGAAATGGAATGCCCATTTCAATCATTTCTTTGTTTGGTATGCAATTTAAAGTGGAAATGACCATTCCATTGGGATGAAAATCCATTCCACAACTAAACCTATGGAATGGCCTCCATTCCCAAGTAAATTTTTTTAAAAATTAACTTGTCAAAACACCCTCATGTTCCAAGTCCAAAAACCACCACTACCTTCCACTATAACCACCTCCACCTTTCAGCTTCACCACCACCGCCTTCCACTACCACCATTGCCACCGACTTTCACCACCGTCCATCGCTTTCCACCACCACCACCACCAACACCGCCTTTCACCACCAACACTGCCTTCCTTTGCCGCAACCACCATCGTCATTGCCATTGTCTTTCACCACCATCACCGCCACCGCCACCGCCTTTCACCACAGCCAGCACCACCGTCGCCACCGCCTTTCACCACCTCTTCCTTCCATTACTGCCACCACCACCGTCCAGCACTTTTCACCCCCACCACTGTCGCCACCGCCTTCTACCACCGCCACCACCTTTCACCACCCTGCTGCTACCGCCACCACCACCACCTTCCATCACCACCACCGTCACTGCCTTCCATCGCCAGCACCTTTCACCACTACTGCCACCGCCTTCCACCACCTTTCACCACTACCACCACCACCTTCCGCCACCATCATTGCCGCCACCGCCTTCCACCACCGCAACCGCCTTTCACCACACCATCGCCTCCACCATCCACCGGCGCCACTACCTTACACCACCACCACTGCTGCAGCCTTCCACCACTGCTACCTCCATTGCCTTCTACCACCACCACAGTCACCTCCATTGGCTTCCACCACTGCCATCTACACTACTATCTCCTTCCACCACCACCACCGCACTATTGCCACCACCTTCCACCAACACCACTGCTGCCTTCTACCACCATCATCGCCTACCAACACCACCACCTACGCCACTACGGCTTTCCACCTCCACCACCATCCACCACCATTTTTTTTTACATTGTAGAATAATTTCATTTTGTTAATTTTATTTATTTGTTACTAAGAGGGATATTTTGGAGAGCTCAATTTGAAATTTATTCCATTCTAAATTTTAAATTGGTCCAACCAAACAATATAATGGTTATTATTATTCCATTCCTACACATTTCATATTTACAACCAAATAATTGAATGAGAATGACCATTCCATTCCATTCCCATTCTCATTCCATTCCCACTTCCATTCTATTCAATTCCATTCCTGCACACCAAACACAACATAAGAGTTCAGGATGCTTTGGTATTCTAAATTTTTACTGTGCTACACAGTTATTTCTTCTTGAATATTCATAATGCTTTTAATTGTGTCAGTTGAAGGATAACCTAAGAGATGACCCCAGATACAAATCTGTCAAGCATGAGGACAGGGAGTTGTTGTTTTATGAATATATTTCTGAACTAAAGGCTGTGGAAGAGGAAGCAGAACGATCAGCAAAGGCAAAACGGGAGGAGCAGGTAACAGAGCTTTTCTTCTGTTTGCTGTTTAAATTTCTTTTTCCCCATGCTATAATGTTGATTTTATTTGTGTAACTTTCCACTGCTACGAGTAGTGGAGACTATTTTGTTCCGTTGATACAGTAATGTTAGTTGCAGAGCATATTGAGACAGTTTTTCAGGAAAGCGTACCATTAAAAGTAACATAAATCAAAAGTAACTTCTTATTTTCTAATGTCCTTTATTTTATATGCAATTGAGATGTATTCAGTTCTTTTGGTTATGTTGAGTTGTTTATTGTTGTAAACCCATTTTTTTGTTAGATGTGGCAGCCAAAACTGGTTGCTGAAAATCTAGAATTTTTGAAGCCCATCCATGTTGAACTTATACTTTTCTAGTGCTTTTATTTTCTTTGTTAGGTAAAGTTACCGTTAGGGATTTTCTTTAGTTTGTCTAACAATACTGTGGGCATTACCTAAGATATGCAATCATCGCTTTAAACACTTCAATCCTCAAATTATAATTTTCTGGTCCGAACATTCTGTGTTTTCACCTTAGGCAACACACACACACACACACACACACACACACACACACATTTATATATATATTTTAACCATGAAAATCATAATTGAATAAAAAACTTGTTTTCTGTAGAGGTCTTTTTGGCCTTGTGTAGTTCCCTTGGGACACAAAAGATTAGGACATCCCTCATTTAGCTATTTGCATAAGTTGTTTCCATCTTTATTCTCGAGAATTGATGTTTCTAATTTTCATTGTGATAGTTGTGTGTTAGCCAAACAGCATCGCACTTCTTTTCCTTTAAGTTTTAATAAAAATTTGGTGCCTTTCTCAGTTGTTCACAATGATCTGTGGGGGCCATCTCGTGTTTCTAATCATTTAGGTTTAAAATGGTTTGTTTCCTTTATTGATGTTTGCACTCGTGTTTCATGGATCTATTTGTTGAAAGAAAAAAGAGATGTTTTTGCCTCCTTCCAGTCCTTTCAGCAAATGGTTTTGTACCAGTTTAACACGAGAGTACATGTTATACGATCAGATAATGGAGGGGAGTATTTTAAGAGAGGGCTTATTGTCTATTTTCTAGCTCATGGCATCATTCATCAAACTTTGTGTATTGATACACCCCAGCAGAATGGAGTAACCGAGCTTAGAGGTTGCTAGGTAATTACTCTTTGCTATGAACGTTCCTAAAACTTTCTAGGGAGATGTCCCTACTGTAGCCTATATCATTAATAGAATGCCTTCAAAAGTCCTTCAGTTTCAAACTCCTCTTTACACATTATCCAAAACACATGTTATTCCAACTCTTCTTCACATTCCACCCGAAGTGTTTGGCTGTGTTTGTTATACTTGTATCCTCAAACAACACTGGAGTAAGCTGGATCTGAGAGCACTTAAGTGTATTTTCTTGGGGTATTCTGCTATAGAAAAGGGATACAAATGCTATCACCCTCCTTCAGCAAAGGTGATTGTTTCCATGGACGTTACTTTTGTTGAAAATCTGGCTTACTATACAAGGAGAGATTCAAATGCTTCTCTTCGGGGGAAGAATTTGGGAAATGAAGAGAAGTCTTGGGAGGTGTAGCCACTACCATTAACAAGTGTATCATCGTCTATTAAAACTTCTGCATTGACTTCGAAGGAATCTGCTGAAAATTCTGCACCGACCTCAAAAAAATTCCTTAAGCCACGCAGATTTGTATACACAAGAAGGGAGAAGACACAGACAACTTAGGCACCTTTTGATCGACCCAATGACCAATTAAGCCCTCCTATGACTGGTAATCCTGAGATAGTTCCGTCCTTTAAACTCTTTTTTGATACTTCTATTAATGAGTCGGCTCATTTACCTATTGATCTACTTGATCAACCACATGATTCTACTGAATTAGTTATTGAGAATCAGGTATGTTATCCCACTCGAGAATGAAAACCTCCCTCTTGTTTTGGTTTTTCAGTTGTAAAAAATCCCATCTCTCATTATTTGTCTTCACATTGTTTATCTTCATCTTATAAAATATTTACAAACCAGTTATCATCCGTGTCTGTCCCTAATAAGTTACATGTTATTCTGCTCCATGCCCCCATTAGTTGGATGGTCTTAACAATATATATATATATATATATTATTTTATTTGTGGGAAAAGGACAGCCCCAACATTTGTATTAGATTAGAAAGCGTTGTATATGATATTCATATTTCATCTGCTAAGCACATGAATTTGTGGCATGCTTCACTGATTATCCAGGAAAAATTGAAGGATAGAGAGAGAGAATTACGGAAGCGAAAAGAAAGAGAAGAACAAGAAGTGGAGAGAATGCGGTCCAAAGCTCGCAGAAAGGAGGCAGCTGAATCTTATCAAGCTTTGCTTGTGGAAACAATTAAGGACCCTCAGGTATGATCATTTTATTGCTGATTTAACAATTTGTCATGGTATTAGCATTGATATCTGCAGTACTTTGTATATATATGCTTAACCCTATATAGTTGAGCTACTGGAAGCAACATGATAATTCTGAGATCCATGATAGTCCTGGGATTAGAATTTTCACTTCTTTGTTTATATTATTGTACTTAGGCATCTTGGACAGATTCAAAGTCTAAATTGGAAAAGGATCCTCAAGGACGTGCAGCCAATCCTTTCTTAGATCAATCTGACCTAGAAAAGTTTTTCCGAGAACATGTTAAGATATTGCATGAGGTAACTTCACACTTTCTAACATCTCTCATTTAATAATGCATGTTATTTAATGGTGTCTTGTTGAATGCCTTTTTTGTTCTCAGTGTACCTTTGTCTGTTTGAACATAAACAAACCATAGTATGGTAAAGCAGCATCATCTTGGTTGCTGTCCTCATATATCCAGCATTACCATTAATTTATTTGCTTTTGGTTCTAAATGTTCGTCTTTTGTGGCATAATCATTGCAATAAAAATGCATTTTTCTTAGAACTATAGAAGTTACTTTGAGATATAAAAAATAGAAAATGCATTTAACTATGTATCTGCTTCATCCATAATTATATATGCAGTATTTCCTTTTACAAAGCTCAAATCGTATCACATCATTTTGTTTTATTTTTCAAGAAAATAAGAAACATATGATTCATCTTTGCAGTTTTGCTTGCCTTTTCAGGGATTATATGTAATGTGGTAGCCAACTTGATGCAAAGCATGCTAACTAGATTAGAGTTGAATTTGGAGGTCCATAAAGACTTACTTGGGACCTTATACAATTAAGTTTTGGTTTTAGTTAGGTCTGCTGCTGGTATAGTTTTGCTTATGTCTACAAATGATTTTTGTAGACAATTTTATGAGTTTCATGACATAGGTTTGGCTATGGCATTGCCCATGGATTAAGTTTTTCAGTTCATGGGTTATCATTTTAGGTCTTCATATTTGGCCTCAAGTAAGTGTAGATGAGTTTTGTCCCTCTGAAGTTCAAGGATTTCTGAATTTGAGTTCCTTGTTCTGATGATTGGAGTCAACTATCTGTTTATTCTTCAACTTTAGTAGAGATTTTAGTTGATTGAAAATTCTAAAAACCAGATCAAATTGGCGGAGGAGACCTTGGGCGGTCAGGTATCTAGTAATTATTCTAAACTAAGAATCATCTTTTTTGTTCAAATTTGTATGGTCCAATGGAGAGCCATCAATCCATTTGTCCTATTCGCATTTCATTGAAACCTTATGGAGTTATGGGGCTTCGACACCATATAAGAGGGTACAAAATTCTAAGGGCATTAGTGTTTCCCACATATCTCAAAGTCTCCTTTCAGTTATGTCATATGCACCATTCTGGGAAACGAAAAATGCTCATGCATTTTGCTAACTTGGCTCCCTTTTATTCTGGTGGTCCATAACACCAGTGAGCTTATGTCAATTTGATATTTTAGCTTATGTACATCAACATGCTTAACTTAAAAAGGGCTATATCCAATCATGTTGTACACATACCATGCGAACTTCATTATCACAAGCATTTAAAAATTTCATCATTTAGAGCATATGCTTCCACATACAATTTTGACATACAAGATTGTTGTATATTATCATACAATCATGCTTTCCAATTTCCACATAAATGGCATATTTTTTTACACAACATAACATTTCATAAGCATGTTATAATTAAAATTTCCACATGGTAAAGCAATTGATTAAATTGTGGCTTTCATAGCATACAATTAAATATAATTGACACATAGAAGCCCACAAGTAACCTAGGACTCCATAAATTAGACACCCCTACCTCAAATTAGGGTGAAAACCCTAATCCCGCCAAAACCAAAGTGCTCCTCTTGCAAATCTGACTTCATAGGATGAAAGAGCAGGCAAAGGAGAGCAAGAAGTCCTTCTACGGCGCCTCCAAAACCCGAAATCCTCAAAATGCTCCTATTGAAATTCCGAAACTATGGCCGTGCTGAAATTCCGAAACCATAGCCGCGTAGCTCTTGTCGAGCTCGTCACTTTTCCCTTCTACGGCATCGCCAAAATCCAACCCGAGCTAGGTCGGATTTAGGATTGAAACATGAAAAATGAAAAGAAAAAGGAAAGGAAAAGGTGAGGGGGAGAGAGTTTCACGCAAAGAGAGAGAGAGAAGACGAAATTAAGATTGTGGCCAAAAAAAAGTCAAGGCCCCCTTTTTATACTCAAGTCCCAACTGTGGGTCCCGCCTCCAACTGAAATACTTAAAACAGCCTGTTTGAGCTTTAGACAGTCTCAAAGAACTCAACGCAATGCAAAACGGATAAAACTAATTTAAACGAAGAACACAGCAACATCGAAAAATTTCTGAACACGGATATCCACCATGGGACCCACCTGGAACCTCTCGGGTGTGAAAATCAAAACTGACCAAAATGATCCCAAATGAGTTTCTAAGGGTTCTAAACTCGAAGAAACATCTCACACAACCTCCGGAACACCATGGCAAGCATCCCCGTGCCCAAATAAAAATAAAAAGGGAAAAATGCCCGAAAAATCGGAAAAATCGGAAACGTCACACTAACTAATCACACTAACAGCGTAGGCAATATCCGGGCGCGTGACAGATAAGTAAATCAATCTCCCTACCAATCGCTAAAATCTTCCCACATCATCTAATGATTCTAATGGGTCTCCATGTACATCATTAAGTGTATGGTTCTACTCAATGGGAATATCAATAGGTCTAGCTTCAAGCCTGCCTATTTCAGCCAACAAATCTAACACATACTTCTGTTGAGAAATGAACACCCCTTTCTTCGATCTGCACACCTCGATGCCAAGAAAGTATCTCAATGATCCGAGGTCTTTA
>JAOTQH010240038.1:0-12818 GCA_025631255.1 Cornus kousa
GAAGTAGATAAAGATGGCAACGGACAGAGATGGGGTGAATTTAACTAAATTCTACTTCGTTTGTAATAGTTATACTATTCATGTCCTTACTCTGGTAGATAAATTATCGACTCCGCCCCTATATACTCCATTTAATTGCAGAACACAATGCGGTTGGGTCGGGTTATGTCACTTTTATTATGTATTAAAAAAAAAAAAAAAAACTATTAGCCCAATATGTTCAAGTTGGGCTGATAAATAAGTTGACCCAACTTTTAAATTATTAAATAATAAATATTAATATATTAAAAGATATAATCGGGGCATGTTCATTACTAAATCTGCCCTCACCCCAAACCCGTTTCGGATTTTCAATTATTTTATCATATCCATTCCAAACCCATTTAGGAGAACACCAAATCCACTCCATTAGGGGCAGGGGCAGGGGCAGGGGCAGGATGAAAACCTATAGGTCGAACGAAATTGCCATCCCTAGAAGTAGAATCTGTTTTTATTAGGCCCTGTTTGGTATGTCTTATTTTACACACTACTAAAACACTTCGTAAACAGTGATCCAAAACCAAAATATCAAAAAATTATTTTTTCTTATTTTGACAACTATTCATGACTTAAAACTATAATAGTCAAGCAACACGGGCCCAAACATTTCGCAGCAAAACATCGTTCCCAAACATACTTTCGATTTTTTCCTGAAACACTTCTGCAGCAAAAACATTATTTCTGTTTTAACAAAAAAATAAAACGCCTAAAACAAAGCGCATGCCAAATGGACCCTCAGTGAGCTCACCTGAGAGCGCCCGACCTAGAGATGGATATGCCCAGTCTATGTTGTGGAAATTCCACATAATTTATAAATAATATGAATAACAATACATCAATTTTATTCATAACACACTGGAATAAAACAAGGAACAATAACTTTAATAGAAAATTAAAATAACATGCTTTCATTAATTGAATAGTACATCATATGAACAACATGAATATGAAGATGAATTAGGATTTAATAATATAATAATTCTGCAATAGAAAATAAATATAATAATAGAAATTATGAAATGAAAACAATATTAAAATAGGTAAGAAACAACTGGTCTGATTGTTAAGGCATGTGTAAACACATTGACTTAAAGTTCATAGTCCTCCCTTTCGTGCAGGTATTGGTGAAACTAGTCAACTCCAAAATACAACCCAATCAGCAGCTCTCAGCGGCGTCTCCTCCATGTGCACGACCACAGGAAGACTAGATCCAAGTCTATATAAGTCTACTTACTTATAAACTCAATAGGTAAAAATACTCTCAAATAAATAGGCTAACACCCTTATACATAAAAGTCTGACTCTCCCTGATAAATTACCATACGTCTCAGCTCTTTCTATGATATTTTATATAGGAAGTAAATGTAGAGAATAAATATGTAACGCTTAAGGTAACATAACGATAGACATAATGATTAAAATAATACATCCAATAAATATAATTTAACTATTATGATAAATATTATGTAACGTATATAATAATATATATATTAAATATTATTTATTAAAATATCTATAACAGTATATACTGCTGTTGACATTAAAATGAACCATCTGATAGTAGATCTTGATGACTTTTGAACGCGGACATGGTGTGAACAGACATGGAGTGAAAGCATCATTGACTGGATTTGTGTCAAACAGGGCATCGTCTTGACTCTTGACGGTGAATGAAGTACAATAATCGGAAGGTACAGAGTGAAACTATGCCACCACAAAACTCAACTGCATGAAAAATCTAAAGTCAATTTTGAGTTAGCTTGCTGCTCCATAAATTGCAAGACAAATTAAAAAGAAGAAAAATAACTATAGTCCATAAGCATCTAAGTTTAGCATAATTGTCACATTTTTTTTAGTGGCAAATTACATGTAACATCCACAGGGTTTTTATTTTGTACACCAAAATAGAATTATGCATGATATATTCGTCAACCACCCTTGTAGTTTCATTCTTGAGTGATGCATTAAATCAATGTAGGGTAATTATATTTTTGGACAAAAATAACCTTAATATTGTGAGAAGACCAAATTGTCCATTAATCAAATTGAAATTAAGTCATTCGAAAAGGACAAAAGTACCTTTTCTCTTTATCTTTACATCCAGCCATGCAAATCTTTTTCCTCCACTATTTGAATTAAGTTTTGCATAGAACATCAATGGTCCATCAAACCAAACCAAATTCCAATGTCTTACACTAACCCATGTTTTGCATGTAACTGCACAGCACAGCTTAGGCCATGTTAGGAAGACAATGGTCTTTGGAAGGATATTTATTTTTTGTGTTTCAACTATGATCATGTTAGATGCTTGTGTATCCTAGTGACAGAGACATTGGTCATGTAGTGTGGTATTTTTTTGAAGTGTGGTACAAAATATTATATTATCCTTACTAATTTACCAACGTATACAAACCAACAAATCATAAATATTACATCAGATAAGTTCTCAAGTAAGAATGCCAACAAGCATATTTATGTTCCAAATTGCAACAACAAGCATATTCATGTTCCAAAGTGCTTGTTTATCGCCGATAGGTAAAAACGTAAGTTACCCTCATCAGCTTCCTTCTAGATTTTTCTTTAAATAATTGTTAGGTGCCTTAAGGCTATATATGTAAATTTACTTTTATATCTAAAAGTCAACTAGCTAATTTAAACCTTGCTGTAATAGTGTCCCTACTTCTATTTAAATGCACAATATGTAAACTACGTGGTGGCTACTTAGATATAATTTGTCCTTTTTTTTATAAGAAAAAGAAAAAAGATCTGATAGTTCTTGTAGTGTGTTACAGAACATTAACTAGTGGTCAAACAATATATTCAATGGTAAAAACATCCTAACAATGAACGAAGACTCATCTTATTCCTTCGAGGTCTTGGGCTGCTAATGCATAAGGTTTATTAAATAAGATCGAAAACATCATAAATATATTAGGCATTTAGATTTTGGGCTTTTAAAAAACTAGAGCAGGGCCAAAATTATTGTACAGTTTGTTCTTGAACAAGAGAACACAAAATCCACGGAAGAAGATACACTGCAACAAATGGGGCTATTTCTGACGCCAAAAACCCAAAATTAGTGTTGGAAAGGCATATTAGCAACCCAGATAGGAGTCGCATAGGCAATGGGAGGGTCTCTACCATGGGAGTGGGGAGATGATGGCTGCCTCACACGGCTGCAATAAACTCTACCTGTTTCAATAAGTGCGCTCCGTGAGTATTTTTTTTAAGCTGTTTTTGTTTTCTTCAGCTAGATTTGTTCATGTTAGGTTCATTTTCGAATCACATGAGCAGATCTGTTGTTTTCTATGACTAGATATCCGGTCTAGGTCGGTTTTGGTTTTCTCTCGCCTAAATTTGATCTTTTTCTCCTTGAGCACCTTGTGGCTGTAGCTTTGGAGCTGTTACCTTGACGATGGTCCGACCTTTGGGCCACTCTAGCTTGCTGCGTTTCTTCCATGGTGGTTCCATTATAGAGTTTTAGGATATGTTTTCTCCACAAATCTGAAGCATGTCCTTCATTTTATTACTTCACTTCATGATTTATATGTCTTTTCTGGCTTGACTTTTTGTCTATGTAGTACTACTGTTGGCTGGCCTTTGTGCCTTTGAAATGATATATGATATCATTTTCATGCTAAAAAAAAAAATGAGAGGTTCACAAAAAGGCATATTTATTTCCGACCCCTTTTGGGGGTTGAAAATAACCTTATTATTACTAATGTCGGATTAATGTCACTAATATAATGGTATTTACGACACCATCGGAAGTCAAAAATAGCCTATTATTTGTGACCCCCATAATGGGGTCGCAAAAGCCTGCTAAGTTCCGCCATATTTCCTATTGTGACTCAAAACTTATTACCAACCCCACTTTGGCATCACAAAAGGTCTAAAATTTATTTTATAAAAATATAAGACCTAAAAAATTTGTAGTACCTACAATATAGTACAAAGTACAAATTTTATATATTTTATATATTTTTTAATATATATACAAAAGATATTTTAAATAGCAAAATTAAAAATCACGTTTACAACTAAAGTTGAAGTATGGTTGAAGAAGATCTGAACCATAGCAAGTATACAACTCATAAGCCAAGCACTAGTCCTCAAAAAAAAAAAGGCTTAGAGAACACATGCTCAACAAAATTACAAAGAAGTACAAAAGACATAAGTCACAATTGTTTCCTATGGAGAGCTTGGTGGTGGAATGTTGCTTTGAGAGAGCAACCCTTTTAGGATCAAGCTTCTAATCTTTGCTCCATATTGGTCTCCATATCCTTGATTACTTCAGTAGCATCAGCATATTTCTTTTCAGCTGCAATCCTAAGCCTTCTTTCATTCTCTAGCTCCGCATTAGGACAGGTTGGTGGGGGTTTCACTCCATACCCCAAGCCACAGATATATTTGGGCTTCTTCCCAAGAACTTTGACGAAGGCTTGCTTTTCCTTTTCAAGTCTATCTCCATTTGTAGGATCTAAAGCTTGTACTGTTGCAACCAGTTCCCCCTGCAAAAGCATAATAACTAAGAAATTTCAGATTGCAATTGAACTAAGAAAGTTCAGATTTGTAGCTATGCAAGTAATCAATACAATGATAACAGGAATCAACTCTTCAACTCAATTAACAGTTATCAGGGAACACTAAAAAAACAGAAACATTTACAATGGTAGCACCCTACTCATCCCAGACCAAAGATTAACAGAAACATTCGAAGAATAGCACCATCGAACAATGAAGAAGACAACAATGATTGACTAATTGCAGTCATCTTATACATACAAAAACTTACTAACTTATCCTCTTTTTGTTTGTCAAATGATCCATGGTCAGTTATTCGTCTCCATTTGCTACTCAGACAAACAACGCAACCACTGACAGCAATTGAACTGCAAACCCCACTGAAAAGAAGAAAGAGAAAAGACTGAATTTACTTACAGGGACCTAAAAATATTTTAATTAAAATATACACTGCAATCTAATTCTCCAGATCACATCCCTTACTTCCATCAGAAAATTTGTTGCCTTTAAGTTTTCAAGAAGAGCCATGATGCTTCCAATTTCTTTCCTTTCACATTTTTAAGGACACTTCAAATTATTAGACCTTGAATTACTCACTGAATCTAGAGTTTCAGTGCAAACTATCGTTTTACCAAACCAAATAAAACATCCACCAAAAGCTACACAATTTCCCCAATTCTATAGCACAGAGGTTCCTCCTGTTGTTCACATTTATATGCCAAAAATCAATTCATAATACAATTTTTCTTTTCAGATATAATAGAAATAGCTTTACCAATTCATAAAAGTGAAAGGGGAGGAAAGAGGAAGAGAAATTCATACTATAATCAATAGCCACTCAATTCCAGTTAACTGTTGAAGTGGTTCAGAACATCTCATATTCAATCTCCAAAATTCGAACACCTCAATTCCAATAAAACAGCTCTCAATACAATCCAAACATGTGAAAATCATCCTCCTCCTAAAATCTCAAATCTGAATTAACCACTCCACATATAGAATTGGTAAAGCTATTTCTACTGACCAATATCAACAACCATCACAATTCACACCCCAAAACTATAATAACCCTCCACCAACTGATCAGATAGAAAGAAAAACCACCATGGTTTCACCAACCATCACGATTGTGTGGTTTGTCAAATTCCAGATTTGATGTGCATAGAAGTTTTATGATTGAAGTGAAGAATCAGATATCATCATCATCATGACTTACCTCAAAACAGTTCAAGAATCTGTAGGGATAGAGGAAAAAACAGGTAATAATCTGCCTGTTTTGATTTAAATATTTAAATATATGTGGACTAAAAGCTTCCACAACCTGCCCAAATACCAAAAAGAAATTATTACTAGTACTTAAGAATGTAAGGATTTTTCTGGTTTCATGATTTCATCTGGAGGTGTCATGTCCATGTAGAATTTAGAAATGACCTCCTCTGTGTTGTACATGAAAACATCCATTTTTCTGAATTCCAAATACAAATTCTTTGCTGGTGTTAAACAAATTTCATGCACTTGATAACTTCTTCATTTATTTATTTATTTTTGCATTTTGAAGACCAAAATGGCAAACTTTATAAAACAATTATATTCAGTATATTCCAATAAACAAAAATTTGTTTTGAAACTTCTCCAAATGCAGATCCTCCCAAGAAATTTTCTTAAAATATGCTATGCTAAACACATCTTCAGAGTTGTTCCTGAATAGAAACATTCTAAAAGAAGTACAACCAAACAACCCAATTCTGGAGTTCAAAACTTACCCACATGGAGAGACAATTGCCTCTTATTTTGCCCAATCCATACTATAATTTACAGTATTTATACTATTCTCTATATTTATACTATTCTCTATACACCTCTTTTACTACTCACATCAACGCAAAGTCAAAACGTGCCTCACCTGAGCTAATTGTTGAAGATTTATGAAAGTACGAAGTTTGAACTGGCTTGAGCTCCAACCACTGCAAGAATATGGATAACCCCTCTTGTTAACTAAGCTTCGCAACAATGGTGAAGATGGCAGTTGTTTTCCCCATTGATTTCCTCAAACTTCAAACCATTTGGTTGAAAACTCTTGTAAACAAACAGCAGTACGAAAACCACCTACGCAAGTAAAGCATGAATAAAAACCCCCTCAGCACCCACATAAAACAGAGAATTCATTATCATCATTTGTGCATCTCTATAAAATACCCACGAGATGTAAATACTGCAAACATTTGTGAATCTGTATGTCTAGGATGTATCAGTGTCATATACGCATTAGATATTTAAGGAATATTTAAGGAGTCAACAATGACAATAAAACTGAACGATATACCACTTTCAAGGAACAAATTCATAAAGCAAGTTTGATGAGGGTGAAATCACAAGACTGAATAAGAACCTGGAACACCTTACTTACAGGAGAAAATCAAAATCAGAAGGCTACATTCTTTTGCAGTTTTATAACATAAGAACTTGATAAAATAGGGTTTATTATTTTTGAAAAAAGGTTTTCATTCCGGTTTACTAATTAATTTAAGTTACAGAACATATCGAAATTGTAGAATGATTCTAATGGAAATCTTTCGGGAGCTGACGCATTAGATGTGATTTAATAAGGTGTAGAAATAAACTTCCTCATTAACCACTTGAAAGATCAAGTTGTATCTAAGTCACATAATCCTTCTCAACGAGAGTCACTCTAACGTTCCGAGCGCGCTCCCGCTTTCATGCTTCACGTGCGCTTTTGCTCAAATTCTCACTATTCATGACATAATTTTGCCGTTTTGACGCTCCCGCTCTATAATTCACTCTCGCTCCCGTTTTATGTGACTTAGAGTTGTTGGTCTAGTTGGTAAAAGACTTGGGCCCTAATGCCTCATCAAGCATTAGGTCTCATAATCAGTTCCTGCTAGATACAAACAATTCGTGGGGGGTGGAGGAAGGGGGGGTTGTGGGGTGCGAGTACCAATTAGGAAAAAAAAATATCTAAAATTAGGCGAACACAAGGAATGTAATGCACCTATACTTCGAGGGCATTTTAGGACGTTCCCAAAATTATTATAATTGTAGCACGCTTAGATCCTACGTTTGACCACTTTCCCATGTTATGGAAAAGTCTAGCTATGAAATGCAAACTTCTACAAGCAGTTTACTGCTTCTTGTATACATTTTATTTTTTTTATTTTTTTTCGCTCTAAAAGTATTTTACCCTTTTCTCCCTTTGTTTTCAGTTTTGAGATGATGTGACACTGGAACCATTATTGTTTTTCGTTTTATTTTCTTTCTTTTCCTTTATATGAATGAATTGGGAATGTGATGTAGGTGTCTGGTAACCAAGAGAACCATTTAACATGTTCTCTAACAAGTATAATGTTTTAGCAGGATAGCACCTACTTCCCTCATAATGAAAAACTAAATAAATAAAACAAAGAAAAACCTACTGAATGAAGCTATTATTTATAAAAAAAAAAACATTTACCTCTTCATGCCATTAATAGATAGAAATTTCCCCCTATTCAACATTTGAAGTCCATGGTTAATTACATCTCCCCACTTGCTGTTCTGTCTTTTTACAATTTTATTCTATACTTTCAAAATTTAGCAAATTATTGAGTACATTTTGCTGATATCTCAGAAAACTCAGTTACACACATTCAAATGGAAACAGAAAAACTACTAAGATTATGCAGATCTGTTGTGAGCCTTACCATGGAGATCGATAGCAAAAATCAAAGACTGCAGGAAATGGAGCACAAGTGTAATCAAAGGTTTCAGGAGATGGAGGAAAAGTATAATGATTCATCTGCAACTCTAAGCAGACTTCTTGTGAACCTTACTAGAGAGGTTGATTAAAAAGATCAAAACCTCTTCTCCTCTATCAGCCTACTAATAGTTGCAGAGACCTCAATATACGTATGCTCCATTTCCGAAAACATTTGATCTTTTTGGTGCCTCCTTTTGTTGGCGTTTCCCCCTACACAAAAACATGCCAGGGAATTGTTGCGAAGTATTGCGTCTACGGTCTACCCAACTATATGCATGTACAAAGCTGAGGTTTGCTAGAAAATCCAGCTCTTAAAGCATAACCACATTAATTTTAAAACATAAACATATTTATCAAAACAAAGTTCAGTTCTTGAACTTAGACTTAATTTAACAAATTCAAGTAAAGAAGTTCATTACCAAGACAAGCTTTAATAGAAGATATCAGCTCCTAAGATGATAAACTGAGAGGCATTAGTTTGAGACCTGGAGCAGGGCAGTATGAAAACTCAAGAGCATTTGGTATTGACAGACATGATTTTTGGTTCCCGATAGGCTCTAACCTCATGAAAAGGTTTTGTCATACATAAATATTCAAGTGGATAATACATATAACTGTTCAAAAAGTATATTACCTGCATTACAATATGTATGTTACGGCAAACGCAGCAAAACTGAGAATAAATCAAGAAACACGACAGAGAAGTAATCACACTACATACAAAGAATACAAAGATTTAGCCTGGTTCTGCAAAGCCTACATCCACGGTGAAGATCCGACAAAAGTTTTCACTATTTCCCACTTCAAACCTGAACGCCCTTATATATCAAGCTACAAGGGAGTACTAATTAGGATCCACAACCCACAAGCAAAAACGGGTCAAAATTTTCCTCAGGAACTAGCCGCTACATTGGCTGGTTCTGTGACAGAACCAGCCACTTTTGTTCACCTAAGTTTTGGGATAAATTACTTACCAAGTATGAGAGAAACCTAAGTCTTGAGGAGGTTAAAGTCTTCATTTTTAGTCATGAAAATTTTTCACAATTTTTTTTCCTCTGTGCTACAAATGAAAAAATAAAAATGGGGCAAAGGGTTTATAACAGAGATTCCTTCCGTCTTCTTCTCCGACTCTCACAAACAAAGTAGAAGCACATGGCTCTTCAGTGTAATGCAAATACAAATCTAATGCCAATTACAAAGGGAAACAAAATAACATACAGAAATCTTTTAACCCTACTATTAATCTTAAATAACCCACCAATAATCAACAATTCCTATACACTTCGATATCACCATTGTGATTGTCCCTGCTAGAAGAACTAAACAAAGTATAATCAACAAATCCCAAAACACGATGACGATAAATCTCATATTAGATGAACGAATTTGATCAATTACTCTACAGCCAAGCAAAAAAATAAAATAAAACAAAATAAATGATATAAGTTACAAACTAAAGATGAGTAAGCTAAAAAAACATCATCCCCAAATTTTCAAGATAGAAAATGTAACATACACATATATACACATACATGCATATATAGATAGATGTTTGGAGGAACCTGGGAGTGCAATTGTTCTTCAAGGAATGAGCTCTGAGACTTTGATGGTTGAGTTTGAAATGCGATAAGAAATTAGGGATGAAAAGGTATTGAATGTTTGAGCAGAGCGGAGAGAGGGTTGAGTTGCATATTCGCATTTTTAACGGCTATGATGATTCATACGTAATGATTTGGGTCCCACCAATATTTTAAAATGGATGAAAGCTCGGTAGAAGAGTCGGTTCACTGATTGTGCTTCTGCACTGGATAAGAAACCATTTTTCGAAAACTTTAAAATCAGATTATTTTTTAAAATGACTTGTCATTTTTTTCAAAATTCAATTTTCAAATTCAGTACTACAGTAATTTTCATCATGCTCCACCTTTTTCAAAAAAATAAATAAATAATGATGATATTGACATTGAAAATCCAAAAAAGAAATGACAGTTTTTTTTTTTTTTTTTTTCAAAAAACTCACTCACTCATTTGTGGAGACTCAAATCACCAATCACCCTCTCTACTGAGACACAACCTCAGTCACACAATTCTTCTCATCACTGATCACCCTCTCCACTGAGAAGTCACACAATTCTTCTCATCATTGATCACCCTCTCCACTGAGACACAACCTAACACAACCAAAGTCACACAATTCTTCTCATCACTAATCACCCTCTCCACTAAGACACAACCTAAATTAGACAATTTTTCTCAATGGTTGTCACTCTTACATTCCGAGCGCTCTCTCGCTCCGCACACGTTCTGGCTCAAATTATCATTATTTATAATTTAATTATACAGCTCTCACACTTTCGCTCTCGCACCTGCTTTATGTGACTTAGGATACAAGACACTCATTTGTCTAACACGTGTCAAATGTGGCTTACAATCTATCCTTCAAAATCAAAACAAAAACCCATCCTTGCATCATGACAGTCACGAACGGCACATTATGGGCCTAATGAACTCCAATCTACTCCGTATTACTCTGCATTCAAATTTGAACACAAACACCCATCTGGATTGGCACACATGTTTAAGGGAATTTCAAGCATAATAATATGCATAAATAATAAAACTTCTTTCTGAAAAAGAAAATAAATTTAAGTCATCATATCCAACCTGGAATGCATTATCTAGATAAAGCTGATACAAGGAATGATGCTACAAAGTCCAATGATTTATTTTCAAGAGTTTAATCTACGGCCAAACATTCAGCCATGCTTTTATGGGATACATCATAAATAACAGCATTTCACCCTTCAATTTTCTTTTTAGTTCATCACACAGACACGGGTAGAAATGCATTGCACAAGTACAGCATAAATTCCAACCATCAAAGCATTTCCCTCTTGCGCTTATGTACTTTCCATTGTTTCAGTATGAAGGCAACTCCCTCTCGCAGTGACGCTTTCCTTCCTTCCGAATAGTTCCAGAGCTCCAAGATTATGTACCTTCCGCTCGGGTTGTATTCATTTATCTCTGTCAAAGCTGATGTTACAGCATTGTACACTTCAATGCCAAATTCGTTCTTCAGAGAATTCAATTTTTCATCATCATCATCTATCATTTCCTGAACCATCAACATCAGTTTTAAGTAAAACCATAATATGGTGAAAGCAAAGGAGGGAGCAATGAATGCTGTGTATGTGCCATTCAGAATACGTGCAACATTTGCAGACAAATGGACATACAAAAAATGAAGGTCAGACACGGGAATGAAATTTATCCACATTGGTCAAAGGAGGCACACATCAGTCATGGATGTTGGTCCGACCAATTATACAAGTAATTCAACGCTTGGCAGAGCATAACAGAATATGTGATAACTTCAATATCTACATAACCAAATGCTGGATAGTCAGCACTAGTGGAACTCTATTTTAGCTCCTTGTACTCCATGTTTTTGTTGTTGAAGAATGCGTTCTTAAAGTTAAAAGTGAAGTCTCAACATGGCCACACAGAATATCCAAACCTGACTATTTCCTAAGTGAAGTGTCAGCATGGCAAACTTATTTCAAAGTGCGTGTGTCCACACACAAGCACATCATGATGGAGAATTATGACTGCATAACATGACATGTAGCTCGAGGGAAATGGAGCTCTAACTACATACATGATATGTTTATATTTACGCATATTAGCTGAAACTGAGAGAAAGAGAGAGAGAGAGACAGCACATGTATTGCAACTGTTAGATATACAGACCACAATTTTGTACTTCATCTTCAGGTAAAATAATGTTTAATAAGTAAGAATAGGTGCTTGCAAATTTCAATCTATCATTAAATACAGACCTGATGTTTTCCGCCAACCTTGATGACTTTAAAGGGATGCCACTCAGGATCTCGAAGGTACTCCTCCCACAATGAACACAGTTCCAAAGCTCTTTCATCTGCTTCCATCTCATTATACTTCCTCTTGCTTGCTTCATGAAACGGTTTGTTGTCGAGTTCTCCCATCCTCTTAACACCAATATGAGCACTTCTTGATATTTCTTTCAAGCCCTACAAAAAAAGTTAATTAATCCTTCCTCACAAGCTTGAGGACCTTTTGTCATGCAGGAAAGAAAACTTGACACAAAATTAATTGAGTATATGATAAGCAAATATCATATACTTCTCTCGCATCACAAGATCAGTCACAACAGGGGAGATCCAGTCATTTTTGGTACGAGCAGTGGCATAAACAATAACCTAAGATGCATTTAATCCTTACATAATCACATTTTAAAATCCATAAATTGGCAGGGAACTGGGGTTAATTTTTCCCAAATGAAGTTTATAATGAAAAAGAAAGAAGACAAGGAAAACGGGGCGGGGAAAGATAACACATCAAATAACTCTTATTCCATTTATTGGTTCATTTGTCTGAACAAAATAATAATAAATATGAACCTTTAACATCATTTTTAACATTTCTCACTTGTTGTACTCCCAATTACTAAAAGGTCGTATAC
>JAOTQH010240048.1:0-22545 GCA_025631255.1 Cornus kousa
AAGAGCTCTTGTAGTCCAGTTAGAAATTAATTTTTTTCATCGTATTGTCCACCAAGCATGACAATCAGCTGCAGAGACCTTAGTTGTAATAAGAGGAATACCAAGGTATATAGGATCCACCTACCTCAACCCTTCGAGTTATATTTATATTAGTCGTGTTTATCATGTGTCCATGTCCTATTTTTTTAGAATTTAACGAGTTAGCGTTTTTGTGTCGTATTATATTTGTGTCCCATATCCGTGCTTCACACCCAAACGATGGTCAGAAAATTCTGAATCAAGCAAACTCTAGAAACTGAAATTGAATGCGAGGATGTACGGGTCTCACACTCGATTTTGGACCTTCAATACTCCACAAATTAATATTTTTCTTGAATTATGGGCTCCTTAATTATATCTTTTATTTTTATTATTAAATGGATAATAATATTCAGACATAATTGTTTGAACGTGAAGTGCGGATAAATTTCTATCCATTTGATGCACATATGATTTTATCAAATACATCTAAAGAATAAGAAACCTCCGTCAGCTAACATCCTTGATTCTTTGCTGTTTGCTACCCTTAATAGTTTCAATCATTTGTAAAAAAGGACAAACTCTCTGTAATATGAATGAAAAATCACTCATATGTTGCAATGTTGCATATCATGGAACAACAAAGAAAAATATTAGAGCATGTTAAGTATATATCTAAACAAATTCATACAAGTACACAATTACACATCGTATCAGTTTCTATCATTTAGATCCAAAAAAAAAAAAAAAAAAAAAAAATGCCTTTATGGTTTCAACTGTCAATCAAACACAGGAAGTTTGATGGTTAATCAGTCCGTGGGTAATCTAACTAGTTTCAACATATAACTAATATAGTCTAATATATATATGTAGATATAATCCCACTTCCTATTATTTAATTTTATGTAATTAGCAATCACTGGAGAGTCATTTACAAAAGGTATGGATCAAAAGCGAACTCCACAACTGATCTGAGCTCATCCCAGTCCCCATACTTGAAGTTCCCGTTCATGTCCGGACTCGAAAAGCTAGAGTAGGACGCAGTTGATGGAACTTGAGATATGGAGCTTAATTGGCTTGACATGAACTGGTTCGTGTGGTTAATGACATGATTAGCACTGGGCTTGATCTTTTGCAGTGGAGCTCTGAAACTGATGTAACTTTGGCGAACCACTACTTTACCACTAGCTTGGGTAAAAAATCTGTGGTGCATATATATCAGTTATAACACGGCTATTTATAATTTGAATCAACAAATAGCCATTATATATTCTACAGAAAAATCCAATTACCACACTCAAATTAAACAAAAGTAAATAGCCGTGTTACCTACCTGCATGCATGATAGGCAAAAGATTATAAAATTACTACCTCACTAGCTTGAGTAAGAAAGAATATATAGGCTGGCTGTGTTCGGTTCGGTTACATGAAATAGAAGTTTTAAAATTAGAATTTGTAAAATTTGAGATAAGCAACTCACAGAATTGAATAAATTTTTTTTCCAATTCCAAGACTTATGTTCTATGCAATCGAACACAACCTAAATTATTTTCATAACTACTTTTCTAATTAAGCACAACAAGGCCATATTTTTTTTTCCTTATTAAACCATAAACCTTTTTAAAATCTATGTAAGTTTTAAGAGACCATACTACACCTTTTTTTAAGCTCAACACATTTGCTAAATCATAAATTTATCATCATATCACCAACAATAAGAGATAAAGTACTAAGAGTATTCAGTTTTAAGTTGCAAAGCCATCTGATAAACCTCACCAACAATAACACAAAAAGTAACAAGAATGTTAAGTTTCAAGTTAGCTAGTTTTTGGGAAATAGAATCCCATATGCCAAGGTAGAAAGGGCAAAAAGAAGAAGAACTGGCATCACCATCAAAGGGAGCTATCAGCAGAAACAAGCACGAACAACAGCAGCAGTGGAAACAAGCACGAACAGCAGCAGCAGAAATAAGCACGAACAACAGCAGAATCAAGCACGAACTAGCAGCAGAAACAAGCACGAACAAAGAGAGACATGCCAAACACCACCTAAAACAAGAAATAGCAATTAATACAGTTAAAATTGCAATTGGTGTAACAATTGCAACAAAATCCTAATGCATCCCCAGAGATACAAAATTAACGGAATTTAAGCTTAAGAACATATTATTTCATCTTGAAAAACACACACAATCTGTTTACTAAATGAGGTACATTTCCTTTTTTATTTCAGATTTTCAATGGCCAAAGAGCTGCTTAACATCCAGTTTTTTTGAAGCTTGCATTGTTACCTGAGGGGAATATTGATCTCTCTCTCTCTCTCTCTCTCTCTCTCGCATATAAATGTAAAGCACTGAAGCCATCTGCTTAACCTCACCAACAATAGCACAAAAAGTAAAAAGAATCTTAAGTTTCCACTATCGGGGTTCAATCCCAAACACACATCACCACCTGCCTTTTTTCATGAGTCAAGAATTCACCTCTCAGCTTCAAACTATCCCTTTACCATCCAATAACCATGATCAAGTTGAATGGCTTCCATGTGAAACAAATGACTTTTCCCAATCTCAAAACCCATCTATCTCTCTCTCTATATATATCACAAAGAGCTTGCTATCTTCTATGTAAAAACGGCAGTGTTGATCTCATTTTTGCTTGCTTTCTGCTTCTTATTCTCAAGCTATACCCAAACAGCAAAGAATGTTTAAATAAAACACTACTACAGGAAGGAATGACTTTTCCCACAGACTCACCATGGAGTATTTCACTGCCCCTAGCTTCTCTGGTCTTCGCTTGGGATCACCTCATTTGGTTCAAACATCAGATCCCAAAGCGTGGATTTATTGCAGTGCTTGCACTCAAAAGAGAGACTTACTAACACTGGACACTAAACCAAAGCTAAAGAAGCATTACACCAATGCTTGTTACTTGTGTCTTTCAGATGAGGAGTCAGTGGACCACATTTTCCTCAAATGCCAGTATAGTGGTATCATTTGGTATTTCATTCAGCATGTTGCAGGTTTTTACCTCAACCCTACCAACTGGGGGAACCAAATTGCATGGTGCTCAACAACCTGGAGACAGAACCACTTTATCACACACAAGTTGCTTCTCTCATGTGCCATTCAGGAGAGAACCAAAATGCAAGAGCTTTCGGGAACAAATCATCTACAGCCCACCATATCATCCATCGCATCAAGGACTGTATAAGAGCAAGGTTTACATCTCTTAAATTAAAGTCTAGTGCAGAATTGAGGAAGATTGGCTCCCCTGAAGCACTCCAGCAGCTTTTCATTCAAGGATGTTCTTATGCCAATGCACAATCATGGTTCCTAAGACAGTAGCTGCAACATTACTGCTCCAGCATACAACACTACTACAGGAATTGATGAAGTGAATTATAGCTTATTGGGATTACTAAATAGAATCACTTGGTAGCTTGACAGGTTGTTGCATTGGTATTTATCTCATGATTTTCTCACCTCATTCATAGGCACATCATCATAAGCTCGGTCTAAATTAAAGTCACAGTCATTTTACTTAGAAATTCCACAATGCATGATTGAAATTAGAGAGAATAAAATTATTCATAAAAAATTACAACAAAATCCAGAGACAAAAATATAGAGAACCATAAAAAATAAAAATAAAAAATATGTAAAACAACAACAACAACAACAGCAGAAGCAGCATTACAATCACAAAGCAAGTAATATTTGTTGTAAGAGTATTACTAACATGAATATCTTCAATTAGTAAGTAATTTAAAACAAATTAAACTGTTAACTATAAAAAATACCTGGGGACTAGCCTGTAACGTTACCCAACCAAACCAATTACTGCAACAAATTAACAAATTAAAACAACCCTTTGTTAGCATAAAATACGAAATGGAAATGATGATGATGATGTTGAACATAATTAACCAAAAAAGCAAGATTAGAATCACAAGTATAATACAGAATCAGCCCCCCCAAAAAAAGTACGGAATAAACAAAAAGAAAAGGACAAACAAAAGTAAAATAAGAAGACACTATAATTATCATAATGCATTGAAAATTTGGCAGGGAGAGACAAGATGAACAAAATTAAAGAACAAGATTAACATAAATTCATGGAAAATTTGGCAGGGAGAAAAAGGTACCTTCCACACCTTGACGGGCTTCTTCCCAGACTCCACAATCACCTCCCTCAGTTCCCTCTCACTTTCTTTCTTAGCATCTTCAAGTTTGTCATTACCCACTCTCCTAGAAAGCACCATGTATGCAAAGCTTGCCATTCCAACCATTAGAACACAGAATGCTATTTTGCTTCGAGAGTCGTCTTGATAAATTTCGGTCAGATAGTGAAATGCAAGGTCAATTGAGAGGACAGTAAAGATTATGTCAATTCCAGGACCCAAGACAATAGACACACACAGAGAGTAAACGGAGAATATCAGGTGGAAACCCACAATCCACAAGTCCAGCATATTAGACTCATCAGGTGTATACTGAATACGCTGCTGTGGGATTTGATAGGAATTGCAGGTAGTCAAATTCATTAGCTCATAATTGGAGCGACTAAAATCAAAGCCTTCGTGACATTTGACCAAGAAATAATCCATACCCGCGTCTACAGTTCTGTTTCTTCTTGATCTGGTTATTTCAAATGTCAATGCACAAGAAAGAACTATGCAAGCCAGATCTAGGACGACCTTGACGCGGTGACCCAGTTTGGTCTTCCTCAAAGGAGGACTGAAACACAGAAGGACCATGAAAATAGAGTGAATCACCAAGAAACCGAACTTGCTCCAGCCATTCACCTTATGGAACCAAAGGTCCTTCTCACCGTATAACTTTGAATGCGAAAATGTGAGGTACAGTCCAATAAGGCAAGCTGTGGCAGTAAGAGCCGCCATGAATCTTCTCTTTCCTTCACCTTTCCGAACACGACCAGGTCCCCAACCATTAATGCTCAAAGAAATAAAAGGCTCGCTGCTATTTTTGACTCCATTGGACGAACTAGAGCCATCCGATGTCTGTATTCCGGGCTTGCGAGGGCGAGGCTTGAGCTTGGCCATGGTTTTCTCTTTCATTGTCTCTCTCTCTCTCTCTCTCTCTGTGTGTGTCCGAAATCTGAAAAGCCTGTCAAAACCCTAGAAAGTAGGAGATAGGAACAATGACCCAACCCACAGTAATTAACCAGGGTTACTATATATGACATAACAGAGTATATTATATATATATATATATATATATATATATATGCACATACTTATAACTCCTATTCACACCCCACTCCACTCACGTGCACTGCACTGCATCCCCCACAATTAAAATTAATTAAAACATTTAACACTTAAAATTAATATTTTAATACAGAATATTTCTTCTTCGACCCATACACTTTTGTAGTACACATTGATGCACAATTAATTGCTTCTCCACTAGATGCACCATGCTGGATCACAGTTGCTTTAATTCAAACTTTTTTTGTCCCATATCTGAATTGGTGATTGAATTAGGAAACAAGTTTTTATACAATAAATGAAAGTAAATAATATTTAGAGTTGGTAAGGCAACGGTTTGAGTGTCATATATCTCAGATTTGAGCCTGTTCATTCCTATTATATTCTTTAACTGAAATTGGTGCTGAAGTGTGGGGTTATCGACAACATCCCAAAGTTTGTAGCCTATGGTGAGTCCCGAAGGGACCCTACCTAGGACAGTTTTTGGTGCCAACGAAAAAAATAAAATAAAATAAAAATATCTATAGTCAAATTCTACATTAATTTTAATTTTTTTTTTTTTTTTTAAAAAAAAAAAAACAATAATTTTAATTCGCTTCACTAATCTAACATTTGTTCTCCTTGTTATAAATTGAAAGTCCACAACAATCTCAACCCTAAATCTATCGAATAATAATAATAATGCAAGAACTCACATGTATGTAGTAGTAAACCTACCATTTTCATCAATCTGCAAAATATAGATTTACATTTATGTTCCATTAGATTGCAATTTCTTGGTACCATAAGGCTTTCTGTGACCTCCAGGATGTAAGACTTGCACTCTTTCACCTTACTAAGTTAGCGTACCATAAAACTAATAATATTTCATTATAATTTGTGCATAATTATTCAAAATAAAAATAAAATATTGTGAGATATAATATTGTAGATTGACAAATTTTTGGTGTCAAAACAAATTCAATCCCGTTGTAATTTTTAATTTTATTTTCAAGAGCCGACGATTGGATGCGGAATTAAAGATGTATCGTGTTTAACACTTTAATACACTCCATGACAATGAGACTAATACATACAAGTGCACGAGTGTGTGAAGTCAGCTTCGTGATTAAAATTTTTCAAAACTGCTTTTTAATAGAAAATTTACTGGCTAAGTGGAACCGGTTATGTCCCACAAAATCGGTTGCCCAACAGCCAAGAATTAATTGTACATGTTTATTGAGTAATATGTAATGCAATGTATATCTTTAGAAGCATCCAATGAAAAAATGCCAAGCGTTCAGGCATTATAGCCACATTTCAAATAAGTATCTCAAGATATCATGAGAAACCTCCAATAAGAGGATGCCACGCTTTCACTTAATTTATTTCAAATTTTTATTATCAAAGAATTTACTAATCTATTGATTAATTTACCACCTTAATTAGATTAATACTTGATTTTTTATTTTTATTTTTTTTTTCCTATAGACTAATACTTTTGTCTTTCCACTGAAATCAATGTCCTCATTTTTATTTTTTCTTTATAAAGACTCGTAGTTTTGTCTTTAGAGTAAAATTAATATACACTTTTATTATCACTTAGCGGTAGCAATTTTCTATTTTTCAAAAAGAGGTCAAAAGTTCAAGCATCAACAAAGACGTGGGTGGTTGATTAGTAGGAACTAAGAAAACAAAAATATACACTTTCATTATATGCTAAATTGTTGTGCCTTGACTATCAGTATCCTTAATATCTTGAACTTGTGAAATTCTCCATTTTCAACATGTTAGTTATATAGACCAGAATGTTAAATTGGTACCTTAATATCTTATAAGACATCTTCAAGAACAGGATGACAAATGGACTAATTGGATTCGGGTTAGCCAACCCAAATCGCACCTCTAGGTGTGGTATCTATGGGTCTCAGGTAAATTGTATTAATGATGATCGACCCCTAAAAGAATTTCTTCCATATAAACCCTCGCCATAAATTCCCACAAAAATTTAAATGAAAATCCTCATTAATTGACTTTTAATATATCTTTATTATAAAAATAACTTTTTATTTGTGGTACTTTAATTTAATTTGCACATTTTTAATATTAACCAATGCAGAAAATGTTGTATATATCTGGTTAGCCTTGGGTGTGGTGGCTTGGTCTCGGCAAACTCAGCTTTTGTACCATAGCTTGTGTGGTGGCTTTTCTAGTTATCTCACCCTTTATATATATATATATAATGGTTTCTGGTGATTGTTTGGATGTTTAATAAATCAGAAGATGATCTTATATTTTCTTGTTTTGGCATGACTAATACAAATTACAAAATAGCCATATTGGACATTTGTCATGTACTTATACTTTATAAACACTTTACAGGTGTGTTATTATGGTACAATTTAAAACTTTGAAGCCAACAACCAATTATAAATAAATTACAATTCAAATAACCATTATATATCATACAGAATAACAAGTAAATAACTACGTGCATGCATATAAAACCACTACCTCATTAGCTTGAATAAAAAATATGTAGTACATTTTATCATTGTGAGTAGATGGGCTTTTCCAAAAAAAAAAAAAGGTTAAAAAATCTGAAATGTTACTACTAAAACCCTAAAACGTAGGTGTAGGAGTAGGAGAAGAAGATAGGACTGATGAGATGGTTAAAACTGAACCCCCGTTTATACCAAATGGTATATATCCAGTTGTGGCCCAGTGGCTAGAAGAAGGGGCCAGGTGGTGGTGGCGGTTATCTCTCTCTTGAAATTTGTCTTTTCAGACACCTGCACAAATAAACCCTCTTTCTTTTGGCTCTCATCACTTGTCTCTTTTCTGCTCCAGTATTCTCTCCAACCATTTATGTGAAACTTCTTTCTCACTCTAAAAATATTTTCTCATTCACCTCTCAGAACGTCCACATCCTAAAAATATTTTCTCACCCACCTCTCGCCCAAATCCTAGAGAAGTCAAACTTATTCTCTCTCCTTATGATCCATCATCACAGCCATTCTTATCACATCAACAATTAATTTTTTGACATTAATATCTCCACTATGTATATATATCTGTATATGTATATACATATATACTCAATGCCATGCACAACAGCAACACGCATGCACATATATATATATATATATATATACATATATATTACGCACATATACATACATATATAAAATATGCACAAACATTACATATATGTATGTGATTAGTATCTTGATATATATATAGATATACATACATTATATATATAGGGTAATATTGGTATTTTCATTTTTAATATATGTATTTATTTTTATTTTTTTGTTTTTCTTAATGTATATGATGACAAAATTGACCGTAATACATTGATTTTTTTTTTTTTTTTTTTTTTTTGGGTAAGTCAATAAATTCAACCAAAAATACATTGATTTTCTTATTTATGACCTAGTGATATGAATATGTGTGTAGCCAATATTGAACATGCTAGCAATTAACACTAACCATCCTTAATTCTGAAGAGAGAAAAAAATAATAATTAAAAAAAGACATGTGAAACCCACCCGACCCACCCAAAATATTGATGTTTAAAAAATTAATTTTTCTTAAAAATTTTGATGTTTACAAACATGAAAAAGGAAAATGTAATTTGAATATTTGAAAAAAAAAATGACCAGTGAAATCTGACCGACCCGTCCAAAATATTGATATTTTAAAAATAAAATTTTCTTAAAAATTTTGATGTTTACAAATATGAAAATGTAATTTGAATATTTGGAAAAAAAAAAAATGACCCTCGAAACCCGACCAAAATATTGATGTTTTAAAAATAAAATTTTATTAAAAATTTTGATATTTACAAAAATGGAAAAGGAAAATGTAATTTGCATATTTGAAAAAGAAAGAAAGAAAGTGAAACCCGCCCAATCCATCCAAAATATTCGGGCTGAGTTATGAACATAACCTATTTTGGAGAGAGAAATGAGTTAAGTACAATATAGAATAGATATGTGTTGTGTGTCTATTATGTGATGTATGAAATATGGGTTGAATATGATTTCTATATTCAACCCATCTTGACTCTCAAATTACATGATTAAAAATTACCCAACCCATTTTTGACCCATCTTATATATAGTCCACCCATAACTATTAAAAAACGGGTAGATGTGGGCGGGTTGATGAGTTGTGACCCATTTTGCCACTCCTAAATTATGCACACTATGGTGCTGTTTGAAAACTCAATTCAACACTTAATTCTGAACGAATTAAGCGCTTATTTAATTAAGTGCGTTTGATAACGCAATTTGAATATCACTTAAAACAATAAGCACCACTGAAAATGGGGTAAAATTTTAAGTGACAGGAACATCACTTATCACTGAATGCTGAAAATTAAAATATATATATATATATTTTATTACCACTTAAAAGGCTTCAGTATTTAAAATTCAGCTCTTAATATTTTGAGTACTTAATTTTCAGTTTTATCAAACAACACCTATGTTTGCAAAGTATTTGGAGCACTAGAGATTGATGATTGAATCTAAAACTTACACTAACGCAAATGTTTGATAATAGTGGTAAAAGCCAAAATTTTACTTCAGATGGGGCAACCGTTAAAATAATATGATAACAAAATTTAAATCAAAATAATAAATATATAACAAAGGAGAGATCTGTTTTGAATTTTGATTCTTGAATTTTTTGTGGGACTCATTGGTGGAGAAAAGACATCGGTCTTTTTTAATTTTAATTTTTTCTTGTAGTAAATGAGTTCAAAAATGAGGGGTTCTTTTGAATTTTGAGAAATTTTCTTAAGGTCTTTTAGGAATTTTTAAAATATTTTAGTGGGAGCATTATTATAATAATCAAAATTAGCATTTAGTAAAAAATTTAATTCAGATCATAATGGGCTTTATTTTTTCATTCAGATTTAGGCTTCTTTTAGCTAGATTAAATCCAAAAAGAAAGGGGAGTCTCATTTTTTAGCTTTGAAGCTTGATATGGCCAAGGCCTATGATAGAGTTAATTGGACTTTCCTTAGCACTTTTATTCTCCATTTGGGTTTTGATGAACGGTGGGTGAATTTGATGATGGAATGTATTAGTACAGTTACATATTCTGTGTTGATTAATGGGGAAAAAGGTGAATTTTTCGCTCCTTTCCAAGGTCTCCGGCAAGGAGATCCCATCTCTCCTTACCTGTTTCTGTTTTATACCGAGGGGCTTTCTTCCCTCCTCCATGATTTTGAAAGACGAAAGTTTATCAATGGCCTAAAGATAGGGCGGGGTTGTCCGTCTATTTCTCATCTATTATTTGCGGACGATGCCTTTATTTTCTGCAAAGCTACTGCCTTGCAGGTGGAAAAAATTAAAGTTCTTCTTGACAAATATGAGGCCTTAACTGGGTAGCTAGTGAACTTTGAGAAATCATGCATGTTTTTTTCCCCAAATACTCCTGCTCCATTGAGAGATCAGTTTAGGCCGGTGCTAGGAATTCGCAATGTGGATTGGGCAAACAAATATCTGGGTCTTCCATCTTTTATTGGGCACTCCAAAGTTGCAGCATTTAATTTTTTATCTGATCGCGTCTCTTCCAAAACAAAGGCTCTGAAAGGTAATTTGTTGTCCAAAGCATGCCGTGAGGTTATGGTCAAGGCAGTGTTTTCAGCTCTTCCCACTTATTACATGCATTGTTTTAAGCTTCCGAAATCTAATTGTCAGTCTTTAACAAGTATTTTCACCAATTTTTGGTGGAGCGGAGAGGACAAATCAAACAACATTCATTGGCTCAGCTAGGATAATCTCTGCAAATCCAAGGGGGCTGGTGGTATTGGTTTTAAAAATGTGGAAGCTTTTAACTTGACTCTTCTCACTAAGATGGCGTGGCGTATGGAATCCGGGGATGATTCCCTGTTGTTCAAATCTTTTAAGCAGAAGTATTTCAACAATTGTGATTTTGTGAATGCGTCGTATAAGTCTAGTGCCTCCTGGGTTTGGAAAAGTATACTCTCTGCACAAGCAGTTATTCGGAAAGGTTTGCGTTGACGCGTCGGCGATGGCTCGTTAATTAATTGTTGGAAGGATAATTGGCTCCCCGATCCACTCAATTATGCTGTTTCTTCCAAGCAACTCCGGGCTAATTTTTCCTCAGTGGCGGATCTCATTATTCATTCTTCTCATCAATGGAATTTATCCCTTGTTTCTCAATTTTTCAATCTACGAGATTGCAAGCTTATTTTCCAAATCCCTTTAAGTGTTCGTGGAGGAGTTGACTGCAAGGTTTGGGGTTTTTCTAAGGACGGTCTTTTCTCGATCAAAAGCGCATACCATGCTGCTCTCTCTATTCTTAATCCTCCATCCACCCCTCCAGTTGAAGGATGTAGTTTTGATGCCGTGGGTTGTGGTTTGTGGAAAGCTGTGTGGCAGATTCGTGTTTTCAAGAAGATCTAACTTTTTGTCTGGCAGTGTTTGCATGAGCGTATCCCAGTTAATTCGCAGCTTTTCAAACGGGGGGCTTCAAAGATTCGGCGTTGTTTTCTTTGTGGTTCTCATGATAAGACTGTTGATCTTTACTTTGCACTTGCCCGTTTGCGCGTCAAGTGTGGAAATTGTGCCCTTTAAGGATGGATTTCTCTTGTTCCTAGCCCACCTTATGGCAAAAGCGGTGGTTTGATATGTGCGAAAACTGGCGGTTGGTGGATGGGTCTGATCAATGCATTGGTTTAGCGGTGTTTATTTGTTGGTCCTTATGGAAATCTAGAAATGCTTTGGTGTTTAACAATATTTGCAGTGAACCTCTGGCGGTGGTTCAGAGGGCTCTCACATCTTTTTATGAGTTCCAGGAAGTTTCACGTCAAAATTGTTTGTACTTTTTTCCTGACCCTACTCTTATATATCCATTGGAGGTGTGGTAGGTCCCAGAGGAAGGATGTCACAAACTCAATTTCGACGCTGCCTTTAATTCCATGTCCAAGTCGTGTGGTGGGGGATTGATTCTCTGGAATCACCTAGGTCATCCAGTCAAGATCGCCTCTCTTTTCTTTTTGAATGTAGGCAATGCCGTTTTGGCTGAGGCCCTTGTGTTGTGGGCTTCTCTCCTTCTTCTCAGGGACTGGGGCTACCACAATGTTGTGGTTGAAGGCGACTGCCAATCTGTGATCCGCCTCAAACCCTCAGCTGAAACTCTTACGGTGGTGTTTAAAGATATATCTTCTCTTCTTTTGGAATGTCCAGGGTCTTCCCTTGGTTGGATTCCGAGAAATTGTAATGTTGTTGCTCACTTGGTGAGTAAGAAGGCTTTAATGGCCGAGTGTGGGGATGTGGAGTGGGGCATATGGCCTCGGTGGTTGTTAAATGCTCTTCTCCTGGACTGTATTGTTTCTTTATGAATGATATGGTTTCTTCTTGTTAAAAAAAAAAAGCTAGATTAAAAACAGATAAGCCTATGTATTAAAAGCACATGTTTAGAAAGTGGGCTTCGATAAAAGAAGGAAGTATCATTCTTTGCCCTTTTAGAATTAGTTATTACAATCGGCATCGATATTGCATTGTGCTTATTTGTGCAACACAACCGTACAAGCTCAATTCTTGAATTATATAAATTTCAACATTTAAAACTACGCAAGTACGACTCAAACTGGGGCATAGTATTTTTTTCAATTTTATAATAATTTGTTAATCAAACATATATATAATATAATCCTTCAAGGTGCCATGTGATATTAATTACTAATTGTAAATCCTTTCTTATTTACAGTATATTTTTATCAATTTAGAATTAATATGTTTTTTATGCACATGGCAGTGAGAAGAACCAATAACTCGAATTTGACTAATCATATAGATGAGTTATGTGAATATCAAGAAATGCCTCCTTTTGAAATAAAACTTATGTGTGCTTGTATTTGATTATAGGCCATCAACATTTGCTCTACATCTTCAACAAGAAATCATCATTGAATACTTTCTCTTAAGATTTGCCATCTAATTTTAGTACTCCGTATACACTCACTAATAAATTTTTATGTTTACAATGCAACGATCCACTCCATCACATAGTATGATATTGTCCGTTTTGCGCCAGAGTCCGCACGATTTTGGCACACCCGCCCACAAGGTCATAACAATCCACCCCGTTGGAGATACCATTTGTAACGACCCACTCTATCACATGGTATGATATTGTCCGCTTTGGACCTAAACCCGCACAGTTTTACTCTCGGGCTTCACCCCAAAAGGCCTCATACCAATTGGAGATAACACCACCACATTTAAGCACTTCACATTTCCTCTACCCAAGCGATGTGGGACTTGTGTACAGTGTCTCTCGCACCCGTTCACGGCACACCCGCCCACTAGATCATCACATACACCCAATATGTGAATTGAAATAGAAAATCGAGTAACTAACGATAACTCTGCAACTTGGAGATGAATTAAATGATTTGTATTTTGAATTCTGAGTTGGATTGATTAATTACAAGTCGAAACATGCAGGCAATGGCATTTTTTATGATGAAACCGTGTGCCTAAGATGTCGAGTGTAATGAGATTACATGTGAAAACAAAATGTGTGTGATTTGGAAGAGAAAAGCATTGAAAAAAGAAGAAGAAGAAGCAACAGCAATGAAGCATGTGGTTTTAAGCGATTTTCATGGAAAATTCCACAATTCTGTAATTGAAGAAGCTAGGTCTGGTTCACTTTTTGTACTCTTGAAGTAAAGGTCTCAGAGGAAATGAAGGATGACAAAGACCCAGCTTTTGCTTGCCAAAATACCATTAGTACTAGTTTATTATATATATGTATATATAAATCTAATGTATGAAACAATTAACCTAGTAACCTAGCTAGGGGCCTGGGCCATACAGACTTTTGAATCTTTGACCATGAAAGTTCTAATTTATAAAATTTAATTTTTTCATTATTATTATTATTAGTATTATTATTATTATTTTTATACTTTAATATTCGAATTAGGAAGGCACTCATTCTTGAATCTTGATCCACATCTTCAGATTCACAGAGTAATAGTGTCACATCCCCGATTTACATAAATAAGATAACATATTTTAATTATTACTCCCTTCGTCTCACAATAAATGTCGTGTTTAGATAATCGTGTCAGTTCAATTTGTGAGAGACACAATTTTTTTAAAGTGACATTTATTATGAGACAGAGAGAATATTTCATTATCAATTTAATAGTGTCATATGTTGCTACATGATAACGGTGGTGTGACTGGCGTCCCTTCATTCATTTATTTTTGAAAGCAAAGTACATTACACAAATATGTTCAATTGATTCCTCTTTTTTTCCTTCTTTTTTGGGGCACCGAAGTCTGTTAAGGTATTTGGGGAAATCATAGACAAATAATTACATGTAACCCCAATCTTGATATATATTTATTTTCTTTTTGAATTTCAGGAAATGAGTTTCTCTGTTAATTAATAAGAATACCACGAGGCAAAGCAAAACCCCAATTATACATGGATTAGGAATTTTTTTAAGGGGTTTGATTTATTTTGTGATAATTTTTTTTTTTGACAATTTTTATTTAATCCATTTATTGTTTAAGGACGTATTGAAATAAACTTCCGGCATTTTACTTCTTGAATTGAAATATCAAACGTGTGCTAGTATCATCTCCTTATTATTTGTAATTAGACTATATATATATATATATATATTAAATAAAATATGAACTCTGCGATATAAAAGAAAAAGAACTCTCAAGATATACATACATTTGGGTACTAAATTAAGTTTGAAACATAGGAATAACGTAACAAACTTATCAGGGAACTTTTGAAAAACTAATCCATGATAATAGTTATTAATTACAAATTTTGTGTGTTAGTAGTATTTCATCTACCTTCTAAAATGGATGGTGAGGGGTCTAGTCTCCAAAGAGCCAAATTGAATGTGTGAGTTTTTAATTGCCACTTATTAATTAATTGTTATTTTTAGAATTGAGAAAAAATATAACATTAATGACCATTATTCTTGTTAATATATTATTGTAGGTTATAACTTAATATATAGAGATGGATATTACCCTCCTATTATATATATCAGCATCTAGCTTGTAGCATTATTTCAAACTATAATTATATCCATTCAATCAATAAACACACAACATATTTTCAGTGTTCGTTCACAGTGTTTAAACAATTTAGAGTTTAGACTCAACTCTAGTGAGAAAAATTTGAGTATGAAATTAAATATGAAATTAAAAATACTTTATTTGTTACATATTATATTCCATTCAGAACAGAAATTAAGGGACTTGAATTCCCCTCTCATTTACACCATTAATAACCAAACAATGGAAATTTCTCAATTGCATAATATGCAATATCTCAAGTGTGTGTGTGTGTGTATATATATATATATATATATATATATCTAACCCAAACAAATGGTGAGCTAACAAGAATAAGTTGTGAATAAATAGTATACTTGGAAGTTTTGAATAACATTACACTGATAAACACTTGATGATTGTAAATCATTAACTATATATATAGAAAGAGTATTGAGAACCACCAAATTAATGTGGTTTTTTATTGATTATATATGAAATTTTAAATAACGAACCTCGTGACCCCCATATATGGACCTTCTTCTTAAGCATAGTCACACATTCCATATATACAGTAGCCACCGGGCATGCACCGGTTGTTGCAAGCCCCGCAGTGCCTCTTGTCAAAGGCCATATCAACGCACTCTCCTCGGCAACATGAGTATGTGAACTTGCACTTGTTCTTGCACGCACCGCAGTTCTTGTTATCCGTTTTCAAGTCTATGCATTTGTTGTTGCAGCAAGTAGAGTTCTGGCTTCCATGGACGTAGCAAATATCTCTGTCTTTGTGACAATGATCAGCTGCTCTAGGGTTTTTCTCATTATCTTCGGCTAGGAAGCGACTTACCCTTTTTGATGGCATTAGCTTCATTTCATGCACAAGGAGACCTTTGGATGCAGTGTCAAGAGGATGAATGAGCTTGAAAGGCGGTTTCTCTTCTTCGTTGTCCGCGATGTTTTTCATGGTAAGAGTGAGTGTTATAGCCATGGTGATGGCTAAAGCGAAGATTATTTTCATCACCTTCATGGTTGTGATCATGAAGGTGGAGAGAGAGAGAGAGAGAGAGAGGAGGGGGGAGGGAGATGGTCTTGGAATTTGTTAATTTGGGGAGAGATTTGTGTAAGGAAATGGCATGCAAGAGTAGAGGGTTTTGTAGATGACTAAAGGGAGGGGTTGACGCGGAAATAGGGGTAAAAGGTGGGAGGCTCTTGGGGTGTGCTGCAAAGAGTGTGTTTCAATTTTTGGTTTTAGAAATTTTTTTTTTTGGGTAATTATTTTTTGGTTTTAGTTTCTATGGAAATAATTATTATTTGGACACTCAGACTTTTAATCAATGGGTCACCCCTCCTGCTGAAGAGGACAGTTCTGCCCCCAATAAACCATAAGTTTTGCTTGGAAACCATTCATATGTTAGTCTGTAATTTTTGGGATTATATATATAATTACCGGTCGAAATTCGAAATAGAAATAGAGCAAATTCATGTGAATCCAGATTATTCGTATTTCAATATTAGGATCTTATTTAGATTCAAATACAAAATGGATCCTGTGAATGTAGATCCATGTTCAACTCACATACATTCAAATAAAATAATTTCGTGTCAAATTTGATTATGTTAAGAATTATTCAAATTCCTAAACTCGAATTCGCTCAAATCTTTCAATGAAGTTCTATATTCTACATATTCTTAAATTTGAATATAAAATTAAAGTTCAAATCATTAAAATTAACTTCACATTGAATTCAATTTTGGACTGGTTCTATTTCAAGTATTAATTAATTGTCGTTATAATATTATGTAGTTTGACAATAATGAAATTTGACAAGTACTAATCTCTAGAGTAGGGGTGCACAAAAGAACCGGAACCGTGGAAACGGAACCGGAACCAGTTTTTACGGCTCTCACGGTTCCGGTTCCGGTCCCGGTTCCAAATTTAGGAACCGTGTACATACGGTTCCGGTTCCGGTTCCAGCCCGTGGGAACCGGTAAGAACCAGAACCGTATATATATATATATAATCTATGTATTATATATTTAATTTTATACTAAAAAAATAAGTAAAGATAAGGCTAGACTTAGACGATAGACGCGTAAAAAAATATTTTGCCCTAAATCTCTCTCTCTCTCTCTCTCGATCGTCTGTAGTGAGGAACCCTAAGCTAACCTCAGATTTCATCGCCTTCGCCTGAGTCGCCTCCTCTCATCTCCTCAGTCCTTATCGCCCTCGCCTGAGTCACCTCCTCTCAAGTCTCATCTGAATCTTTCTCATCGATTCAGTCCTCGTCGCCCTCGCCATCTCAGATTTCATCATTAATCGTCTCCGATCTCATATTACTCGGTAAGTCCTTGATTAATCTGTCACTCCCATCTCAGATTTCTCAACACTCATTCATCCTCACTCCCATCTCAGATTTTTGAGTCAAGTGAATCCTCCAAACTTGATCACCGGTCTATTCACATCTTTATCTGTCTGTAATTTCAGTAATGACGGAGGACCCTTCACTTTCTCTCTCTTCGAATCACCACCTCCTCCTCCAAAGAAGGAAAATCCTTGAGGAGGCATTGACTTTCACCTTCCCCTTTTCTCTTTTGCTTTGGTATGACTTGGAATTTTGCGAGTTTGATTTAGAATTTTGGGTGTTTAATTGATGGATTATTAGACCCTAATAAGTCATCGTTGTTTGGTAAATCTATTTTCCAATATCGGTTGGTGGAGATCACTACAACAACATCGTCAGCCTCTTCAACTGGAAAGAGTTCAATGTCCTAATAGAGCTCGGTTAACTGGTCAATAGATCGTATAGAATTATAAATCTCATCAAAATTCTCATCACTCATTCATCCAGTTAAAGATGCAAAAGGGGAAAAACCAAACAGTTAACGGTTCTCATGGAAACGGTTCCGGTTCCGGTTCGGTTCCATACTATACGGTTCCGGTTCCGGTTCCGGTTCCGTTTTCAAGGAACCGTCGTGAACGGTTCCGGTTCCGGTTCCGACCGGAACTGTGAGAACCGGAACCGTATGCATCCCTATTTGCCATTGGATCACTTTTTTGTAGTCTAGGGTTTGGTTGTGGTTTTGAAAAAACAATAATCATATTTTTCTTGATGACATATGTGAAATATTCTTTCGATTGAATTTATGATCTGTTTTTTAATGCAAATTGGACACACATTGATTTGACAAAAATAAATTATTGGTTCGTAATCTATACAATGAAAAATAATTTGCCAAGTTTATGTTATTTTTATATTTGAATCTCTCAAGTTCACTGGTCCATCTCTGAGAAAATTGATTGAAAATTATTGGAACGTTGACTATGTTATATTACTCATAAAAGCTATAAAGATTATTGTTAAAAATATATAGAGAGAGAGCAATAAAAAGAAAAAATTGAATACAAATTTTAGAATGAAAAGAAAAAAAAAAAATTTGCTGAAAATCTTTGCTAATAAAAAGGCTACCTATTGAGTTTGGGTTGAAAGCTCATATTAGACTTTGAAGTGGAGTTATTTAAGTAAAAAGAAAGGTGTAGATAAGTCGAAATAGGGAATTGCTATCTGCTCTTTAGAGTGAAAGCCACCTTGCTTTAAAATTTTGCTCAAAAATAATCTTATCTTGTTATATTTTTGATCCATATAACTTAGACAAAGATTTGATGAAATTTGATTCAAATATGATAAGATTAGATTTCACATACACATATGAATTTGCTAGAAGAAATTTTAAATCTTTCTTTTAAAATTTCAATTTGAATTTCATGTTGTGATTGCATTTTGAGAGTTGAAAAGTATTGAAAGTTCTGTGGAGTCAAGAATCCATGTTCATGGATATTCGTAAATTCTCTAGAAATTTTGGATCGTGTGATGACCTGGAATTTATGGGATTTATGTTCTCATTCTCAAAAGGATTTTTTATTTTTTATTTTTTTATTTTTTTATTTTTTATTTTTTGCTTTGATTTGATGAGATCAAGTATTTCTTGCATATGATCATTTTTGCAAGTCACTTAGTTTTGTTTTGAGAAATTTGAACAAGTTTTTTAAAAAAAGAATTCAAGTGTGGAAGACTAAACCGGTTCAAGGTCCCTGAACCAGTTGCAAAGTTTCTTTGAATTTGAAATTGCTAGACTTGAACCAGTTTAAGGTCCCTGAACCGGTTCAAATCCCTAAAACAGGGTACTTAAGTCTCACTTTGTGCGCGCATTTGGGTCACTCAGCACACACACTTGGTTGCATTTTTGCTCTTCTCATCCCCTTCTTTTGCACCCATACATACATATCATACCTAGTATCAATATTGCATCCATAATTTAAGGTAATAATCATCTTTTCTTGTAATCTTCTTCATTCTCATTATATGATTGCTTGATTTGAAAAATTGTGTTGGGATTTAAATTGGAAGTTAGGGTTGTGATTGTCGAGGTTGGGGTTGAACAAATTAGTGGATTTGATTAATATTTGTTTGATATCTCGTGTGGTGAAGAAGTTGAAGGCCTTGGGGTTGATTTGACTTGGATTGGGATTATATATTGCCTTCTTGTTGAATTTATTTAATTTTTTATTATTATTATTATTTTTGGGAATGTAAAGGATTAAATCAAGCTTTTGTGAAGAACACTTGTGGGTTGCATACCAAGTGTTTGATAACATTCCTCAACGAACTTGGAAGCTTCAAAGTGATTTTTTTTTTTCAATAAATCAAATGGATCCTAGGTCGGCCAAGGAGGCAAAAGGCAAAGGAATTGAATCCGGAAGAGCTCCAAAGCGAGCTAGAATCGGAATTGTAATCCGGGGACCACGAATGGGTTCAAGCACTTCTCCGGTTGCTCTGTCATCTCTCATGGTTCCTAATGCTCCTCCTCAAGAGATACTGGCTGGGTATCCATTTGTTTTTGCCATCGGGAAGGTTGAGTTCACTCATGAGCACTTTTTCAATGAAGATGCATGGAAGACGTTCAATAGTGTCTACAAGGATGGGCCAATCAAAATCGAAAGAAATGTGCTTCTTAACAAGCTTCGAAATAGTGCTGGCAAGAAGCTTGTGGAGTACATTAAGACAAACAAATGGCTCTTTTTCACAAAGATGGTTGGTAATTTTTCTCCAGACATACTACATTATTTATATGCCAACATCAAGGAAACAAGTCTTCAAGATAACAATTTTGTTGTTGCACTTTTTGGAATTGATTATCTTGTCAATGCTGATTATTTAGATACTATTTTGGGATTATAACTTGTATATGAAGATGATAGGCTGATTGTCCCAATTGAAATTTTGAAACCATCTATCTCAGAGATTCATGATGCAATATGTGTTCCAGGATCTCCGAGATATGATCATTCATTCCATCTCGTCATCTCACGGATGAAGTCGCTTTGTTTAATCTTTTGCCATAGTCAATCTTGGGTCGTTTGGAAAGAAGAATGAGATCACTTTGGAAAGGGCTCAGATTTTATACTTTTTGGCTACACAAGAACCAATTGAGCTTAGTATATCTATTATCCGAACCATGATTCTTCATTACAAGAAGAATTTTCGCAAGAATGCTTCTCATTTTCCTATGATCATAATGGAATTCTTTAAGAAGAAAACATCATGATTCCTCCATGGGCTTATCATTAGAGGATAATGATAGAGTTGGATCTTTATGCTTTAAACAAGTCAAAGACTGTTAGGGAGAATGCTAGAAAGGCACAAAGAGACTCAGTTACAAATTCATCTCAAGTTTTGGATTCTGACAAGCTCTCCTTTACGAAAGACAACTCTTTGAAGGCTGATGCTAACCTTCTGTTTGCCTCCATCATTCAGAACAATTGTGCTATATTGGATAGAGTCCTAGATGAAGTAAGAGATCTTAGGGATAAGGTGAAGATGCTTAGAGCGCAGCAGTCGGGTGGTTCTACAGAAAATGTTTATAGATCAACACCTCCAAAGAATTTAGAGAGAGTTGCTGATGATGATGATGAGGTTGATGATTCTGATGATTTTGATGGTGATGATATGGTGACCACCACAGTTCCTTTGATTGAGATGCCTTGGATGATTGATTTCAATGTTTTTTTTTTATTTTTTTGGGAATTTTAGTTTATTCTTTTGATTCTTGGTGTGTGCTTATATGTTCATGCATAGTCATATGCATCATGTTTTTAGCTGACATTGTTACCATGTTCAACACTTTTTTTTTTTTTTAATGACATCTATTCACCTTGTTGTCTGTCTTTGTCAATTTGTTACAAAAGGGGGGAGTATATAATTGATACATTCAAGGGGAGTTTAATAACTACGAGAGAAGATTTTTGAATTCTGTGTCTTCTCTGTTAAGCTTTCATTGGTAGTTTTTTGCTTGCTTAATGTGCAGAAAACAGGTTGACAAACAATTCAAGGTGATGATAGAGGTTGAAAAAAAAGTTTTATTTAAAAATTTGTAATCTTCATTTTCTGCTTGGGTAGATCAAAATTTGTTTTTAAGGTTTTGTCATGAAATTGCCAAAAGGGGAGATTGTGAGATATATATCATGTAATTGGCTAATTTCATTGTCAAAACAAGTCCGATCGAGTTGTAATTGTGAGTTCAAAGTTTTAAGTTTGAGATCGGAAGCGGAATCGAATAGTTGTTCGTGATTGATAGTAAATTATGGAAAGGTAGGAAGAAGGATATGATACTTGCATACATGGTATGTTTTTTAAAAAATGAGCATTACCAAAATTTTTCTAAGTGTTTATCCCTTTAGTTCAAGTCTAGCCAACTAGAACCGGTTCAAGGCAGTTGAACCGGTTTAAGTTTCTCAGCATTTTTAGGTAACTTGTTTCTTACTTTGTTTTAATTTCCTATTTTGCATAGACTTCCTTCCAAAAACTAATTCACGAAATTAACTTTTTTTTCAAGTGATAATAGGGTTTTGAAAATCTATATAAACATATTTTCTCATCTAGTGTTGTGTGGCTTTTTGAATTAAAATTATGATTTTTATTAAAAGTCTTTTTGGTGAGATTTTTAAGAATATACACATGAGTGAATTTAGGGTGTTGTTCATATCCTAATCGTGTTCAAGTCTTTTGAAGATTGCATCTACAACGATAAAAGAAAACATATCCTATTTCTTCTATATCAAATTCAAATTCGAATAAGAAGAATTTCATATCACAATTTGAAGGAATCAAGACGCTTGCAGAGTATTGTTGATTTACCATCAATCCTTCTACAGGATTCAAGGCATAAGTTTGAAGTCAAGAGC
>JAOTQH010240059.1:0-12817 GCA_025631255.1 Cornus kousa
ATGTATGTGTGTGTGTGTGTGTGTATATATATATATATATATATGTTTCTTTTTGTTTTTATTTTTATTTTTTACAACTATCCTTGTATAAATGGATTTTAAGAAGAAAAAAAATGAAATAAAAGAAAAAGAAATAATTCATTCACCAAAAAAGAAATATAAACATATATAAAACTAATTTTGTATATATCTTTTTTAAATTTCAGAATCTATCTTGTTCTTTTTTCTTCTTCTTTTTTGGGATTTTTTTCTCTCTCTCTCTCTCTCTCTCTCTCTCTCTCTTTTCTTACAATCTATTTCTTGTGAATGGATTATCCTATCTAACTTCTTCTTTTTCTTTTTCTTTTTCTTTTTTTTGCCTTTTTAGCATCCATTCACATCTCATTAGTTATTATTATTATTATTATTATTATTATTATATATACATACACACACGTCTCCATTATTATTATATATGCATACACACACGTCTCCATATGAATCAATTAAAAGATGAGATAAGAAGAAACACATAATTTAAAAAGGTATTTTTGTTTAAAAAGTAATGTTAGTAGAGTCCCATAAAAATAGAAACTCAAAGTAATTAATGCATTTAAAACTAACCAGTACAATCGACTTTCTTACCGCTAATAAATGGGATTGTGATAAATAACGTTATTAATTAAGCCTCTAGTGTTCTTTTTATTCTCTCTTTAAAACATAGCAAATATACATATATATATATATATATAGAGAGAGAGAGAGAGAGAGAGAGAGAATTAACATGTTGTAACTATAGTTTTTTACTTAGATTTGAATTTTCAAACCTAAAAGGGCCACAAATAATTCTCAAATCTAGTAAAAAACCTTTAATAATCATAGATATATAATCATAAATATATATATATATATATATTTTTGAGAGGGCCAGCTTTATTTTAAAAAAAATTGCTCACCCAAAAAAATAAAAAATTGGGAGGACCAACTTTAATTTTTGCTATATAAACATTATTAACAACCAAAGGACGAATTGACAAAGCCGTATCACTCCTTCTCTCCCTTTAGGAAGGTCAGGAATTCGAATATTGGTAAAGGTATGGTGTGTGACCAAGCCGTATCACTCCTTCTCTCCCTTTAGGGAGGTCAGGAATTCGAATATTGGTAAAGGTATGGTGTGTGAGGAATTACTTTAACTTTAAAAAAAATAATAATAAAAATAAAATAAAATAGAGTTTTTGAAAATTCTTTGGAGGGTCCTCGAAAAATTATTATATACTTAAATTATAGAGTATCCTCTTTAATGGAAGCGTATTAAACTGTATCAATTCTTTTATTTGTCTTTTCATTTAGTGTCCATGCAGGCATTGACGCATGCCTATTATTCCAGCACCAAAGTGAATATAAACAAATGAAAGAATAATAATTTCGATATGATTCTTGAGCTTTAAACCCGGAAAATCAGAAGAAAAAGAAAAAAATGATGTGTTAGTATTACACATAAAAAATTAACAATAAATTCAATAACACGGGAACATTCCAAATTTTTATCTGGTTTAATTTAATCCTTTATTCATTATTATGAACTTATTGATATTTATTGAAGCTTAAATATTTATATTTAACTGAATCGGAAAAACAAAAATAAGATACTGTATTTTATAAACAATAAATTTCAAAGATTAGAATTTGTTCACGCAAGCATGGTACGTGTATCTCGAAGTAATTGCACAGGTTTGTTATATATATCCATGTGTGTGGTATGGATTAACAATTTTTTAGCTTGTGTAGCAACTAATGGAAGAAATAAGATAATTAAAATATGAAGTGGCGGCCTTTCATATAAATTATATTATATTTATGGATCCACCAACCTTTCAAACCCAATCCTCACATATATATATTTTATTATTATTATTATTATTTTGGTGCACGTGTATAAACACTACAACACGCACCATTTAAGTCAGGAGTATAGTTTAAAAGTGAGATATTAAAAATATCTCCTAAATCCTTACCCAAGTTGTTACGCCCCTGACATTCTCATTAACTCCTTAAGAGATCCAGTACCAAGGAAACACATCTCCAGTCAATAAACCTTCAAATAAATAACAAAAAAATCCTAAGTACAACACATATATACATAAACACCCACAATCACATACCAATGTGTGTCCAGTGAGGACAATTACCCCCACAATATATATATATATATATATATATATATTTTAATATTATATTTTAATATTTTTAGAATTTTGATATATATACCTATAAAATTATACTAATGCCTCTCCTACGCCCACCCTCCCTCCTATTTCCAGGTTCGTCCCTGCCCACAATTATGTTTGTTTGTGTGCGTTTATGTGTAGGAGAACTTATTACATAGTTCCAGACTTTTTTTTTTTTTGGGAAAATAGGCAAATTTCATAAATTAAACAACATTACAATCATTCTTTAAGGCGTCCAACAACCAAAGAGGCCAAACATCCCAATCAAAATCCCCTTTCCTACATTGAGCAGCCCATTTGCTCAAACCATGGGCTACCTCATTACATCCTCTAGGACACCAAAACAAAACACAGTGGGAGAATTGCTGCACTAAGAATTGAATATCATTACATATGGGAGCCGAAAAATCATTAGTGGGGTTTAGAGACATTATCTGTTTACAGTCTCCTTCAATCTCGACTAAATCAGTGTAGCCCCATTTTAGCATAAGCTTCAAACCTTCCTTTAGAATGATGTCTTCCGCAGCTTCAGCATTACAAATGTTGTGGAAACAAACAATAGCAACTTTTAAAGCTCTCCCACCATAATCTCTTAACACCATACCACCCCCACATACTTTAGACATTGGACAATAAGATGCATCCACACTAAGCTTCAAAACACCCCTAGCAGGAGTTTTCCAATGTCCAATGACTGGTTGAGTATCAGAATTAATCAATTGGACAGAAGTTTCTTGTATCACCAAGCCCTAAAATTCATAATACTGTATCATAACTCTGTCTAAAATTGCAGAAGGGTTCTATATCTTCTTGTTGTAATACCAATCATTCCTGCACTTCCACAACCGCCAACAAATGAATGATCCTAAAGAGAAGTGGTCAGCAACATTCTCTAACCCGGCCCACAAGTCATGGAGGGAAATCCATACCTGTTGCATTGTAAGTTGCTTATCACACCTGAAATCAACTCGCAATGGACATGTTTTCCACAGTGGGACAAAAACACAATAGATGGCATTCATCTGCTACTGCATCATGGTTCTCCCCTTAGGAACCGCATGTGTTTGCGTCTTGTGAGGGCCTCTGTGTGCCCTGTTTGTTGTTTGTTCCTTGTGTGTTGTGTTGATGAGGTCATTCACATTCAAGTGGGTTTCCTCATCTACTTTCTGTGCTTCTGTATGGGGGTATGCCCTCGATCTCCCCTGTACATCATTGTTTTATTTTATAGAAAATTTCTTCCATTTAGGAAATAAAAAAAAAATTCTAATAGTCAGACAATTTCAACTGTTTTGATGCGGGTGGAAGGTTTAAGTATATGATACAAACATAAATGCCAATGGTGAGACATACACGGCATCAAAATAGTTGAAATTGTTCGACTATTAGACTTTGAATCATGACATATATATCAAAGTCTAATAGTCGGACAATTTTTATATATCATGATTCAAAATCTAATAGTGAGACAATTTCAACTGTTTTGACGCAGGTGTATGCCTCCCTACTGGCATAAATTATAGTATATATATAGACAGAGGTGGGAGAGGGTTTAAGTGTATGATACTCATAAACATATATGGTATTGTAAGCAAGGACGGAGCTAGCATAGGCCTGGGGGCCCATGCCCCCTGGCCCCATGCTGGCCATTAGTTTTAATTACAAATTGACCTATGCTTTATAAAAGTTTGCAAAATGCTCACTCTAAAATAATTTTTTTTCTAGAAAATGGCCATTAATTTTTATTACACAGGCCAATAATTTATAAAAAAAGTGAAAAATGCCCCCTGAAATAATTATTTACCCTTGGGCTAATTAATTTTTATTGCAAATAGGCCTATAATTTATAAAATTTTACAAAAATGCCCATTAAAATAATTAGTCTTTTTAAAAATATCTTTGATTTTTCATTTCTTTTCATTCTTGCTCCTCCTATTCTTCTTCTTCTTCTTTTTATATTCTCTTAAAAAAAATTTGCATTCCTTTTTTCAAACCTTTTTTTTTTTTTTTTTTTTTCTCTTCAAAGTTTGGTAATTAAATTTGTTGCTAAAAGAACTCTTAAGATGGTATTTTATGTTTCTATTTTTTTTAAAATAATTATTTTTCAAAATATTAAATGTTATTATTCCACTATTATTACAATACTATTTTTTGACTTATTGTCTTACATCACTATTCGTTTGAAAAATATATAATTTATCATCTTTAATACGACGCCTCCTGAAATAAATTCCTGGCTCGGCCCTGATTGTAAGTAGCAGTTCCAAAGGATGCATGAGCCAATGAAATTAGGCTTGCGACAATACACACCATAATGATAGAGGATACGTTGATTGCCATCTCCAAAAGATGATTGGTTGGACAACACTGATTAGTAGGATTTTTTTTTTTTTTTTTACCTTATTCTAAGACTTTTGTCAAAGATGATCAGTTGTGTGATGCCTCAAAGTGTAATTGGCCTCCTTTTATAGCCACAGAGCACCTTTCTCTATCATATATAACAATGATTCTATATACACACATTTTAATAAGAAGCATATATAGGCCTACTATAGATTATTTGTCTGGTTGTATGTACGTAATTGCTTATAATCTAACTTTAGTGATCTAAGATACGTCTACTAGCTAGTTTTTGATTGACTTGTAACAAGAAAGAGGTACAAATTAAGCATAAACTTTGATTTGTTAAATAGTTGGGGCATACAAGCAAATACTTCGATTGGGGGTAACGCCACTTTGTGGACGGGGCAGCACAGCCCTAAGAAGCAGTAGAGAAAATGCCTCCAAGTTACTTAAAAACTTTCGCCATCTTTAGAATATCCAATTAAGCGAACGTATTTATTATTAATTTGTCATTTTAATCAATTTGTATATATATATATATGAGATAGTGGTTATCAAAAGCACAAGTTAATTATCAATCATGCGCCTCAAAACCATTGACTGCAAGAGGCGGTAGAGTGCTTTAATTAGTGAAGAAAAATAATGTTGAAAGTGAGAGAGAATATGAAAAGAAAATAAAGCGAAAGAAAGAAAAACCCAAGCATTGGGTTGTGAAGAAAGGAAAAGATCAAGAATCTTTGATTCTAAGAGCTGAGTCCTAGATATGGTCGAGGGGATGGGCTAAACCTTCAAAGAGTCACGTCCGTGGGCAATTTAACATTTTTTTTCTTAGTTCATACTCACACTCCCTTTTTAAGGAATTGTTTGCATTCAAGAAGAGTTAAATCTTAGACAATGTTTCATAAGGTACCAGAGTCAAACCATAACTTACCCATTTGATCAACCCTTTAGGGTCGTAACCCAACGTTTTGATTCAATGGGTACAAATCATCCGCATTACGTCAACTCATAAACATCACTCTTTATGTGACATTAGAAATGACATTGCCCTGAATGAGTCCAAGACGGGCATGCTTTCACAAGGTATAGGTTATATATGCCCCTGGAGGATTCACCTAAATAGGAGTGTCATGAGGCCACCTATGGAAATTGGGGTGTACGTTCTCTAAAGTTCTCATTATGAGAAGTAAGATACGCATACATGCCATTAATAGCGGTTACCCACCTACCAAGTTTATAGTTAATCCTATGTACGTGATATGTTTAAGTTTGGTCAAGGGGGTTGGATTCAAGACATAGTTCATCTATATTCTTCAAATGGAGAGTATGTTGTAGGTTTAAGTTCGGAAGGGACCTACGCCCATTGCATGATATTAAAAGTTTCCCAATTATATATGGTATGTATTCTCTATGATTTGATTTTTATTAAATAGGTGAGGAATATTAAGAATATTTAATAGAAATTATAAATATTTTAAAATTATTTTTTATTATTATTTACCATTGTTGTTTTTATTATCTAAATATGAGTTTATTTTACTTTAATTTCTATATTTTAATGAGATAAAACCCTTACAAATTCAAAGTCTACAATGTCTATAAAAAGGCCATCCATTATATACAATGTATATACAAGTATAAGGGCTACGCGTCCATCCTAAGATAAATTTTTTTCTATTTTGTTGTTCTTTATCCTTGAAATATTTTTACATTTAGAGAGTATCTACATGTTATGTTTGGTACCATTTGTCTCTCTAGCTTTGAACGTGCCCGATGAAGACCATTCATGGATATGGGTTGGATTTTGGCCGGAGTCGTATTATATAAGTTGCATAATGCTGAATGGTTGTGGAAAATAATATGGATAAACAAACCTAGAGGGAGGTGAATAGGTTTAACTTGCTCTTTTATTTGAATTTTGTTTAAATTAAATTACCGAAATAAAAGTAACTCAAAACACTCATAAAACGATAACTTAAAGTGCAAGTAAAGTAAAAAAAAATGAGTTTAGAGAAACACAGGATTTTTAGTGAGGAAACCTAGTTGGTGAAATCTAACAATCTAAAAAACCTCAAAAACTGTCACGCAATCTCGAGCGAAAAGATTTACTATGTATGAAGCAAAGTACAAATGACTTCAACTCAGGTTCACACCCTATCACTCTACCAAAAACTTATTGCATGTTGATTGTCCCTGGCTTTGCAACTTCCTCATTCTACAACTCTCGACCTTGGGCTTACTTTTGATTTCTATAGATGGATCGCTGCTAGATCAACCGACATTCCACGAATGCCTTGATTCCTTCAAAGTATGATATTCTCCTCCTTTAATTCAAAATCAGAATTTTTGAAGTTGAAAAGAAATTCTGATTGACGACCAGTAGAAGTAAAATCTACAATCACACAAACTCCAATCAGGAGATGAACAACAACTTAAATCACTCTAGTGTATGGTGTGTGCTCTCAAAAATATAAAATAATAAACTTTGAAAATCTCCCACCAAGGTTTTTTTTAGGGTTTTGAAATCTTCAATAAAATATCCGTGATCAATTGTGTGTGAATATGAGTTTAGAGAACTGGAGAGGCCTAGTAGGGTTAGAAAATCTATTCAATTTCGTGTTAAAAGACCCCTCCAATTTAGACTCAAAAGGGTATTAAAAGTTGGAAAAAACAAAAACTTTCCTTTTTGGTTCAGCGAATTGCAACCAGTCCTATTTGAAAATGCAACTGATTGGACTTTTCTTGAGGGTTGTTTTGCGTCAGGTAATGCAATCGGTTCTAATATGAAGTGCAACCGGTTGAACTTAAAAAAAAATCCTAATTACTTCTAATCCAACTTTATCCTTACTCTAAATGATTCTTACGCACTTACCTTGACTATATTTTGTTCAATATTGAACCGGAGTTGTCATGAGTAGTTTCACTTTGAGTTTTTTGCTTCCAAAAGCGAGTCTCAAATGTATATGTAAACTTACAACTTGATGTGGACTTTGTTTGATGACCCAAATATGCCAATTACATTTAATATTTCACATACTAGACCGCTAATACCTACACATATGGAGACTATAGGACTTTAGAACAATGTCTAACATTCCTCTCATCATACAAGCTAGTCCTTTCTTCTTCTGTTTTTTTTTTTTTTTTTTTTTTTTTTTTTTTTTTTTTATCGTTGCTTTCCTATTTTAATTTCTATTATTGTGTTAATTTTCTATTGTTGTGATTATTTATGTTGTATAAATTCTATGGTTCATTTTGATATCCATGACTTACTCAATATTCATGTTGTAGTTTCAATGGTATTATTATTTAATGTTGATTTAATTGTTTTATTATTATTTTCCCTTTATTTTATTATAAGTATCTTGAATTTTATTGGTGTATTATTTATTGATTTATTGTTTTTAGTGTCTTATAAATTTATGAAAACTCCCTAACATGATGTTCCCAAGAGGACTCATTAGCTAAAGCCACAAAGTCATTAGCATATTTGTTTTTGCGTCCACGTTTAAAATTGAGCTTTTGATTTTGGTGTTGGCTCATAAATTATTAAGGCTTCCAACAAAGTTTGGAACTTACGATTGGTAAATGGTTGCTTGAATGTGAACTCAATCTACATGGATTCCATTATGGGAGGAAATGCTATGACGTAGTCAAGGTGCCCGAACGAAGCCGTTTCGGTGGCCCAATACGGCCCACGCAGAAATCTAACAATAGACTCAGTGCATCGAAAAGGCATCTACACAAGTTGATCAGTGCATCGAAATGGTATCGTTCAGCCAACACCTTGCTCCATCAAACATTGGAAGCAATCAGGGCTAAACTACTTTCATCTTCAATTTCAGACTCCCTTAATGCTTCAATAATTGCAGCGGAATGAGATATCCCAGCCTTGGTGATCCGTCCTCCGGCTAAACCACCGGACCAGGCGTCCTGAAGACGGAGTCCTTCTCCTTCATTAACAGAATCTCTGCTACTCCTGTAACGGTTTTGCATTTGATTTTGAGGTTCAGTTGGCCTCTTTTTTCTTTAGTTGCGCTGTTGTATTTGGGCTGCTTCCCTTGGGCCATTGTTATGTGGTTAGCCATAGACTAGCTTTGGGCTGTACAGTTTCTTTTTTTAATAATAATATTGACTTTACCTTTCTAAAAAAAAAAAAAAAAAAAGGTTATTTCTCAATTTTATATTAGTTGGCCAATGTAGGAGTAAAACTTTTTAATGGGACATACAATCATATTTTTAATCAAGTTGTCATTCCAAGTGTAAATGAGTATATTGCTAGCCTTAAAGATTTTAAAAAATTTAAAAAGTATTATGGAAAGATAGTTTTTATTTTGTTTCAACTTTTCAAATTAAACAGTTAATTTGGACATTCTTACAAAGAAAAATGAATTACTAACATGGGACACATAATATATTAAAGTGATAGAGCACTCTACTTAATGGATTTAATGGAAGTGCATTGAACTGTATCAATTCTTCCAGGTGTCCTTTAATTTAAATAATACTTATACAAAAAAAATATTGTTTTGGTTGATAGAACCACTTCCTCTTAAATCTTTTATTGAATGGTTTAAGTTTTAGTCTCTAAATATCAAGGAAGCCGAGAGCCCCTCACCCTATTAGTGGAGAAAATATTAGAATTTCTCTAAGTATGTTAAAATATTTTTTGTGTAAAATATACACTGTCATGTATGATACGTAATTTTTTTTAATCTTCAGCAATATGTTAATATATATTGTCATGTCACCAATGTGTAAAATTATTGTGCATTTTACACAACTTTTTTACACAGCCATATCACATATTTCCTTTATTCTTCCTTTTTCTTATTTTATTAATGAATCAACTCTATATTAAGTAGGTTTGTAAAAATTATATGGGATCTTGACATGACACATGATTAGTTATTATTGGAGGATATATTTTTTCACAAAATGTATAAAACAACCTAAAAATAAATAATTTAAAATTTTTATGTAAATCTATCACGACACATTAAATTTACACAAATATATATATATATATATATATAGACAACAATTGGAGTCCTTGGAGATGCTCTTAGAGGGCTTAAGACCGTCTCCCATATCGATATTTAAATTTTTTGCATATATTAATTTCAAACAAAATCTTCATTTTTAGGTAGTCTCCAATCAAATTATGCATTTAGAATATGAGTTTGATTTCAGTAGAAATTGACTTTCACATATACAACAGTATTTATTATTCCAAAATCCTTTATTAATTCATGAGAGAGTCTGTGTTAAACTACAAATTAGTCGTCACCAGGATACTTCTCCCATGACTAGTTACACGAATACATGGTATACAGGTAAAAAAAAATTACATGGTATCATCCGTGGAAATTCCTGTGTCCATGACACAAATGCCTATTATTCCAGCACCAAAGTGAATAAAAATGAAATAATAATAATAATAATAATAATTCCGTGTAGTTGGGTTTCTTGACAGCTTCATATTCTGAAAATCAGAAGAAGAAGAAAAATGATGTGTTAGTGTTAGTAATCGATGTCGATTTTGCCGGCGGCAGGATCAGCAATGACAGAAAAGGCTTCTTGAGAGAGATCAATGGTGGCCTGGCAATCAGGTGATTTGGAGCAATCCACAATCTTGACAATGACGCTGTTGCCGGTGCGAGGGTGTGGCACACCTTGGTTGGTTGCACTTGTGCACACAATTGTGTATACAGGGCCGGCCCTGAAATTGAAAAAAATTTCAAGAAACCCTAGACGGACTTTAAATGTGAGGCCCTCTATACATAAGTGATATGTTTGCCCTAATAATTTATTTATTTATTTTATTTTTTTGAGGCCCCTTCTTGCTGCATTTGGTTAGACTTTTTTTTTTTTTTGGTAACCCATCATTCCTAAGGCCCTTTGCTACAGTTACAATTTTGTTTTTTGGTGGCCCAACATTCATGGGCCTATAAATTTTGATTTGCTGCATTTGGTTGTAATATTTTTTTTTTTGTGGCCAATCATACATGGGCCTATGAATTTGGAGGCCCCTTATATTCTGAGGCCCTAGGCGACCGCCTTGGTCGCCTTGGGCCAGGGCCGACCCTGTGTGTACATTCTTCCGCATGCACCTCCATCGTCCCATATCTTGTCACTTGCTGCTGCTATCATTGTTCCTTCGTCCTGGTATCCGTAGCATGCCGATGGTACATGCCAACAAATAACAACATTAAAAGAATGGTGAGCGTTCAAATCATATTACATACTTACATTTATTTAAACTTTCGAGAGAGAAAAAAATAGAGCTCAAATTTCTATGGCCGACCCCAATAAATGTTAAGAATTTTAATAGTACATGCATAAAATTTAAAATACATTTAAAGTCTAAGAGTTGGACAGACTGTTTTGATGTGAATGAGAAGAACCTGTCTCACTCACATTAAAACAGTCAGAATTATGTTATTGTCGTACTTGTGAAAGGGGAGGTTTAAGTGTATGATACTTAAGAACATAGATGGTATTGAAAGTGGCAGTTCCGGAGGATGCATAAGCCAATGAAATTAGGCTCGCGGCAAAGCACACCATAACGATAGAGGGAACGTTGACGTTGATTGCCATCTCCAATATATGATTGGTTTGACAACATTCAGTAAGATTGCTTTTTACCTTATTCTAACCCTATTGTCTAAAATGATCAGTTGTGTGATGCCTCAAACTTGTGTGTAATTGGCCTCCTTTTATAGCCAGAGAGCACGTTTCTCTATCATATATAAAAATGATTCTATATATACATATTTTAATTAGAAGCATATATAGGCCTGCTATAAATTGTATTGTTATATGTACGTAATTGTTTATAATCTAACTTTAGTGATCTAAGATACGTTGTGTAGCTAGATTTTAGTTGACTATAACAAGAAAAAGGTACAAATTAAGCATAAATTAGTTGATTAATGTTAGTTGGCACAAAAGCAAAAACTCCAATTGGGTTTACGCCACTTTGTGCACTGGGCGCCAGAACCCTAATTATAATTATAAGAAGTGTTAGAGAAAAGTTCCTAAAAAAATTTCGCCTTCTTTAGAATATCCAATTAATAAGTAGACCTATATTAATTTCTCATTTTAATCAATTTGTATAAATGAGGTAGTGGTTATAATTTATGAACAAAAAAAAGAAAAAAAAAAAACAAGAGAGATAGTGGTTACCAAAAGCACAAGTTGAGTATCAGTTAAAGTTTGCTGGCACGGTAAATCTTAGAGTTACTACTATCTTAAGAAGTTTAACTAGGTAAATATCTGGAGTTTACGTACTGTAGCTACGTGTGAAAAAAAAAAAAGAAATTTGTGCTTCTGTTTTAGAAATAGATTAGATTTAAAATTTGAATCTAAAAAGGGCTAGTTTACAGTCTATGGCCATTTCAAAGATTTTTATTTATTTTCGATTTTAAATTTGTGACATCAGATGTGAGACCTCAATAAATAAATAAATAAATAAATATATATATATATATATATGTGTGTGTGATCCAAATATTTCATTCATATTACAAATGGGTCACAACCGTTTTCATGTTAATGGGTAAGTCCATAAATGCTTTAACCAGTCAAGAGCGATTATTTGATTGATTGCATGGCGCGACAAATTTTTATATATCCACATGTGGAAGATTAAACTTCCTCATAATTAGCTTTATAAAAATAATATAAACTTCATTGAATTACAGTATTTGATCTCGAATATGAAGTACTAAAAAATTGTAAAACGTTTCCATAATTTGAAACAAAACCAACCGATTGGAACTTGAGTATACACACACATGAATACATATACATATAAAGATAAGGACGAATTCCAAAAAATCTTCCTCGATAGCAAATAACTCCCTTTATAAAAAAATTTATCCAGAAAAACCCCTCAACTACTGTAAGGGAATTTTTCAAATTTTCAGACGAAATTACACGCTCCCTAGTGTCCGACTATGCTCACAGCCATAGCCTTTTCTGTTCACATCTCATAGTCGCCAAATGGGAAGCACCAAGATCAAGCATCAGCTCCAGCCCAGATTTGGGCAGCGCCATACCATTGGAAAGTACCTCGCATGTCAGAAATTTCACCCACTCACCACCAATTGATCACCACCACCACCAACGCGCTCTCACGCGCCTCGTCTTTACCTTGTCGTCTTCTCCAACCATCCTTCCGTCCCCGGAAACGACCCTCGTCGACCACTAAAATGGCCATGACCACCACCATAACTGGTACGGAAAACTCAGAAAAAGGGTGTCTT
>JAOTQH010240069.1:0-12816 GCA_025631255.1 Cornus kousa
ATGATTTCTTGTTCACAGGGAATAGGGAGAAAATTCTAGTTGGAGCCATTGGGACATTTCATTTAGTTTTAGATAGTGTATTTCATTTAAGTTTGTTTAAAACTCTTTATGTTCCTTCAATTTCCCGTAATTTGATTTCTATGTCCAAACTTAATGTTAATGATTTTTCATTTAAATTTGGTAATGGATGTTTCAGTTTGTTAAAAAAATCCCAATTTGTTGGTTTTGGTATTCTTGTTAATGGTTTATACAATATAAAACTTGATGATTTATTTTCTGAAACACTTTTGACCTTGCATCATAATGTTAAAACCAAACGTAGCTTAATTTATGAAAATTCATCTTTCTTGTGGCATAAAAGATTGGGTTATATATCCAGTGAAAGATTAGTAAAAGATGAAATTCTTTGAAATTTAAATTTTATTGTGTGTGTGGATTGTATTAAAGGTAAATAAACCAAACACACAAAGAAATGAGTCACAAGAAGTATAGATCTTCTTAAAATTATTCATACAGACATTTGTGGACCTTTTGGTTTTCCATCTTTTGGTGGAGAAAAATATTTTATCACTTTTATAGATGATTTTTCACGTTATGAATATATCTATTTGTTGTATGAAAAATCTCAAGCAATGAATACTCTTGAAGTATACATAAATGAGGTTGAAAGGCAACTAGATAAAAAGGTGAAAATAGTAAGGTCAGATAAAGGTGGTGAATATTATGAAAAGTATGATGAACGGGTCAATGCCCTGGACCGTTTGCCAAACTCCTTGAAAAGCATGGCATTTGAGCTTAATACACTATGCCAGGCACGCCACAACAGAATGGTGTAGCTGAAAGGCATAATCGTACTCTTATAGAAATGGTTAAAAGTATGTTAAGTAATTCCTCGTTACCCATATCATTGTGGATGTATGCTCTTAGAACTGCTATGTATTAAACAGGGTTCCTAATAAGACAGTTTCAAAAACTCCATTTGAACTGTGAACAGGAAGGAAACTTAGTTTAAGGCACCTGCATATTTGGGGTTGCCCAGCGGAAGTATAACGACCAGAACCCGGAGGCTCGAACCGTTAGCTGAGTCCTTACTTAAGCCCGAGGTTTCCTACGTCAAACTCGACATTTCTAGAATCAAAACGTAATCATTACACTTGAACTATACCTTTAGGAAGTCTTAAATCACATTTTAACATTTAGCGTAATAAATGCCAGAGGGAAAAGATGAAGAATGGCCAAACAGCTTCAATTCGGTCGATCGAAGTGGAGCTTCGGTCTGCCGAAATAAGCTCCCTTACTTTGGTCGACCAAAGTGTTGTTTCGGTCTGCCGAAACCTAAGATCCCGAGAGCATGCAATTGGTTCGGTCGATCGATATGCCATTTCTGTCGACCGAAATGGCTTCTTCAAGCCCTGATCCTGAAACTGAAGTGCTGCACTTTGGAGATGAAGGAGAAACTGAATGGGGATTTTGAAATGGATTAAATGTGACCCAAACATTTAAAAATGGGTAATTCAACAATCATGGATATGAGTACCAACACTTGATCATGATTACAACATCATATAATTCAATTACATGGAGTTTATACATAGTTTTTGCTATTGTCTTAATTGACAATAAAATGGATTCAAGCTTCAAGTTATAACATGATTTACGTGCCAAATAAAGTCGGTACATTGCATATTATGTTGCTGTACAAAATAAGTTTAAGTCTTTACAAAATGCTCTCAAAATGCCTTCAAGTTCTCTTATGTCTGTGGTGGATTATCATCCGCCAATTCCTTGCCACGTCCTGAATAATGTTAAGTATAATAGGGTGAGTGAATTGCTCAGTAGGTGGTGCCTAAGACACACCTCTTGTGACCCCGTGAATCCAAACAAAGAACTGGACAACGGAGAACGGGATCATACAATGCTGGGAAAATATAACATAATATCCAAGCTCAATATTAACATTATGGTGCAATGAAATGCAATGCGTGCCAATGTCGCTCCCCATTTTCAAAACCATCTATCCATCACTTTTCAAACTGTTAATGTAACCCCCTTTGGTAACCCCGCAGTGCCGAGAGAAGGACTGGCTACTGTCCCTGACCGTTGGTAGCTCCACAGTGTCATTTGGGGTCCAGATAACTCAATCACACTAGGGCAATTTCCCTAGTTCCCCCTAGGTTACATTAACTCCACAGACTGTTGGTAGCCCCAGCGGCGTTCGGGTTTTCTCAAAACTCTTTTTATCAAAACTATATTCCAAGAATTCCCCTTTTTCATTTTAAATCAACTATCCTTTTGTTTTATTCCCAATGTTTATGCAAAATGCATCATGCTATATCAATAATCACCATTCCATAATTAATATTGACTTAAACTATATAACATACTTTACTAAAAATTTCAAGAAAATTACAACATACTTTCATATAGCAATTGTAGCAAGTTGATAACACAATAATCCTTGGAAATTTATATTTAAGCATGCATCTCATAAAGAGCAACTTGTACACATATTCATGAACTTCAACATGTAAAATAAATAACTTTAGAGGTAATCAACATAAATAAGCATGTTATGTAACAATTAACAAGGGAAATTCACAAAGGAACAAGAAATCTCGTGGATTAGGAACCCCTACCTCAAGTGTGATGCAAAACCCTCAAATAGGTCTCAATTTTCAAAAATACTAGGGAGCACCAAAACTGAAATTGTTGGTATGGATTTGAAGGCCTCGTTGTGGGCTTCGATTTGCCGCAAACGGCTTCTAAAAACTCCAAGTATTGAAAGAGGAATCTTGATTTGAAGTTTGAATGTAAAAGAAAAACAAAAAGCATGACAAAGGGAGTGAGAGAGAGGGTTATGGGAGTGGGAGAGAGAGAATTCAAAAAGTGAGACTAAATTGTGGTCTCTAACACATTTATATGATAATGGTGGGTCCCACATATTATATTTTGTTTTTCCTTTTTCTATTATCTTTAATTCTACACCGCATACATATATAATGCACCATCATATAAATGTCACATAAGTCACATAAAATAAAATGCATAAAATGTAAATGGACTCAACCAAAATCCGAGTGCATGTCAATATCGGTAGCGTGGGACCGTTCGGCCCGAAAAAGGGAAAAATGCAAAAATGCCTAACCTTACATTTTTAAGAGTCCTGAACTCAATGGAATGTCCCAACCAACCATTCAACACACCTGGCACACCCCTCGGTGTCCGGTACGAAAAACAGGAAATGACGAAAATACCCTTGCGACGACAAAAATTCTGGAAAAATGAAAAACGCCGAAAATTAGAAACATCACAGGAAGTTAGGATTTATAATCCATATGAAAAGAAATTGGATTTTAGAACAGTTAGTGGGTACTTTATTGGTTACCCTGAAAAATCCAAAAGGTATAGGTTTTACTGTCCTACACATAGTACAAGAATTGTTGAAACCGATAATGCCAGATTCATTGAGGATGGTAAAATCATTGGGAGTGATAGAAATGAGAATGTGATCATTCAAGAAGTTAGGGTACAAATCTCTTTACCCACAACTTCTAAATAAATAATTATTTCTCCAGTTGTTGAATCGCATAATAATGAAGAACAATTAAATGATCAACAACTCCATAATGAAACTGTCACCAATGAAGTTATAGAAGAACCACAAGGAATAACATTAAGACAGTCTCAAAGAGAAAAGAGACCTACTATTCCAAATGATTATGTGGTATATCTACATGAATTTGATTTTGATATAGGGATATGTAAGGATCCGGTTACATATTCATAAGCCATTAAAAGTAATAATTCTACTAATTGGATTAATTCCATGACTGATGTGTTGAAATCAATGGAACAAAATAAGTTTAGGAACTCTTTGAATTGCCTGAAGGATTTAAATAAGTCGGGTGTAAATGGGTCTTTAAGACCAAACGCGACTCTACTAGCAATATTGAACGATAAAAAGCCAGATTTGCAGCCAAGGGCTTTTGTAACGACCCGAATCCATGAGTCCGAATCGTTAACCTGGTCCTTACCCGAACCTGAGGTCAATTATAAAAAATAATAATAATAAAAAAAATTGGCATGTCTTCTTCTAAAAAGGATCCAATAACAACCTGCTTAAATGCATAAAAATGCAATGGCCTCTCTTGGACCTTCAAAACTTATTTAACCTGTCCCAAAACACTTTGAAATACATCATACTACTTTTATGGATGAAAAACATCATTAATTATTTACAATTACAACTTCATTAACCCCATTCATATCATAAATATATATGATCTTTACAATTGTCTAATTTACATCATTATAGAGTCAAGCTCAAAGTTACACTATAAGGCCATACCAAACAAGTTTAATACATTTTTGTCATTGATGCTCTATAAAAGAATGACTTTAAACACTAAAGGTTGCAAAACATCCCTTCTACTCCCATCATACTTGTGGTGGACTGTTATCTGCCACTTCTTTGCCGTGTCCTGAAAAATCTTTAATAAAGGGGTGAGCAAAATCTCAATAGGAAGTGCCTAAGGCGCACCTTTTGAGACCCCGTGAATCCAAACAATGAATAGAAACAAAGGCAACGGGATTATGCTATGTCAAAGAAAAATACAATACAAGTTCAATTCATAATGGAATAAATTCATGCCATGAGATGCAATGCCATGTATGTCGCTCCCCTTTATTTTTTTGAAATTCAATCCATCACTTTTCAAACCGTTAACATAACCTGTCCCTAGGCGACTCCCAGTGACACCTCGGCGACACGAGAGAAGGATTGGCTACTGTCCTTGACCCTTGGTAATCCCGCGGCGTCATTTGGGGCCCAAATAGCTCAACCACGCTAGGGTGATTTCCCTAATTCCCTCTAGGTTACACTAACACCACGAACCCTCGGTACCTCTTCGGCGTCCGAGTTTTTCACAAAAACCTTTCCAAAACTTATTTTTTCAAAAATCCCATTTTTCATTTCTTTCAAAACAACTTCCCATTTCTTTCCCAATGCTCATACATGGATGTCTCATGCTTTACAATCTCATAAATGAATGAACCATGCTAATGCTCATCATTATACAACTACTTTAAGCATAAAATATATAGCATGCTTTACAAAAACCTCAAAATAAATAAAACATACTTACATTCAACAATAATTTAGCAAAGCAAAAAATATAAGGCATGAATTCTACTTCATAGAATCATGCTAGTCCATGTAAAATCAACTAAAACACATAGTCACATACTTTATTTGCAACAATTTCATCATTTTAGAGGAAAATCAATGCAATTAGCATGCTAAATCACAAATTAAGGGAAATAATTCACAAAAAATGCAAGAGATTGTAAATTAAACACCCATACCTCCAAAATGATGAAAACTCCCAATTTGAACCCTATGTTTCAAAAATCCTAGGAATGGCCATAGCTGAAATTGCTTACATCAACTTGAAGATCTCATCGAGCTCTCCGTTTTGATTTAAACGGCACCCAAAAATTCCAACAATTGAAGGAGAAATCAAAAGTTGAAGTTTGCTTGGAGAAAGAAAAAGAAAAATAAAGAAAATTGAGGGAGAAAGAGATATTACGGGGGCAGAGAGAAGAATGAGACCAAATGTGGTCTTTAGACCACAAAAACAATTTAGTGGTGGGTCCCACTACTAAAAAAAACCTTTTTGATTTTCTTTTTCTTTTTCCTTTTATTTCCGACCCCCCCACACACATACAAGCTATACAATAACCACATAAAATACAATAAATAAAACAAATAAAATGCAAATGATCCCAACCAAAACCCCTATACGCAACGATTCCGGCGGCGGATCCCACACGGGACTTTCTGGCTAGAAAAACAAAAAAATTACCGAAATGGAAACCAATGCATTCCCAAGAGTCGTGAATTCAAGAAAATGTCCCAACCAACTCTCAGAGATACCTGCACATCCTACATTATCCGGTATGCAAAACGAAAAAAGACGAAAATGCCTTTGCAAAAACGAAAATTTTCAAAAATTAGAAAATGACGAAAATTGGAAACATTACAATCTACCCCCTTAAAGAGATTTCGTCCTCGAAATCTATCCTTCTTATAGAAAAGGCCCACAACCACACACTTTCTGAGAACACCTCGCAAAATGTCGAGACTATTAACTCATTGACATTATTACCTTTGACACCAAACGTCACCAGGCAATCACACGCCACTGCCACCAAAACCCAATGAGGATACCCATATCTCCCTTCATCATAACACAGACCAACTAGACCTTACGCCAAACTCAAAACAGACATCAGTCTACTCTACACCGTCACAAAAGGCTCCAAAGCCCGAGAAAAGAACAGTCACTAGACTACCTAAAAAGACAACATCTAACCTTAACACATCCTTCAAATGACACACTAAACCCCAACAAGGAATCCTATCCATTTTACAGTTGGAATGTTAAGTAGATACCAAAGCAATCCAGGAATGCATCACTGGAAAGGTGCAAAGAAAGTCATGAGATACTTACAAGGAACAAGAATATGCACACAGTTAGAAGGACTGGTGATTTAGAGATTATTGGTTACTCAGACTTAGATTTTGCTGGATGTGTGGATAGTAGAAGATCCACTTTTGGTTATTTGTTCCTTTTAGCTGGAGGGGCAATATCATGGAAAAGCGCAAAACAGTCTATTATTGCTTCATCTACTATGGAGGCTGAATTTGTAGCATGCTTTGAGGCTACAAATCATGGTTTGTGGTTGTGAAACTTTATTTCGGGATTTGGTGTTATGGATTCAATTTTCAGATTGCTGAAAATTTATTGTGATAACATCGCAGTTGTCTTCTTTACTAAACACTATAAGTATTCCAATGGCGTTAAGCATATGGAGCTGAAATATCTTACCGTTAAAAAAGAAGTTCAGAAATAACGAGTGTCTTTTGAAAATATAAGCACACAACTTATAGTTTCAAATTTAGTAACAAAAGGATTACCACCTAAGACATTCATAGGGCATGTTGAAATAATGGGTCTTGAATGTAGTTAAAGTTAATTATTATTTTTGTTATGAATTACTTAATAATGCTCATATATATTTGACATTTTGAGCTCATTAAAAATGTGTTTATGATATTTCCTGTTACTTTAAATAATGAAAACATGAATAGTCTTAGAATAGACATTATTGCTAGACCTTTATTGATGCTTCTCACTTATAGATTATGTTAAATGGGTTACTAATGTTGTGGTACATGAATGGGATTGTGTCATTTAGTGACATACAACCACCATGACTCACATTGGTAATTTGTTTACCATGGCATTTATGATGACCAACTTAATATCTTAATTTGATTTATGGTTCACACTAATGACTATTTTACTAAACTGCTATAGAAGTTATCATATGTGCCAAGTAGGAGAATGTAAAATTATTTATTTAATTGTGGCACACATGATTTGGATATGTGACATATTACTTGGTGGCTAAGTAAATAGATATCAATTAATATTATTTATTCTTAGTCAACTTAAAATTACCTTTTAGGTAATTACTTATTGGAGAAGTATTTTTCTTTCTTGTTCCTTAATGGAAATTGGAATTAAGATACTAATAAGAAAAATTGGTCCTCTCTTTGCCTTTATAAAAGTGCATATATTCCATCAATTATGTAGGATTAATGATAAAACACGTAAAAGTTTTATGTGTGCAAAAGGCCAATAGAGAGAAACCAGTTTCCACTTTTGTCTGTTGATCAGAGTTACAGATTAGTTCGTGGTTAAAGGATTTAGACGTTAGATTTAATCTCAACAAGCATGTATATCTAACTATGTATGTTTATGCGTTATAAGGATATGAAATTAATTGAAGTTCTAAGATCTAGGAATTTATGATTATTTGTGATTAAAGTCTCACACAAATTAATTAGAGTTTACACATCGAACTTTGACTCAGACTCAAACCCCTTCACTCTACCAAGACTCAATCTACTGAATGTCTTTGACTTTGCGACTTCTCGTTCAACAGCTCTTGACTTCAAATTTATGCCTTAAATTTTTATAAAAAGTTTGCTAATAGATTAACAACACTCCACAAGTGCCTTGATCTACTCAAAGTGTGATTTAGAATTCTTCTTATCTGAATCTGAATCTGATGTAATATAAGTAGATATGCTTTTCAAAATTTCTAAAACTTCAATTATGCTCCAATTTCGATGAGATAGAGAACAACACTACTAAATCACTACTTGTGTTTATGTGTGTGCTCTCAAAAAAAAAAAAATTTGATTTTTTAAATAAAAATCTCACAAAGATGGCTTTCAATTAAATTAGAATTTTGTATGCAAAAAATCGTACCAACTTAGATGAGAAAACATGTCTATATAGACTTTCAAAAACCTAGATATGCCTAGAAAATAAGGTAAATTCGTGCATAGGTATTTGGAAAGAAGCCTATACCAAAAAGGAAGTTTAAACAGATCAGGAAACAAAGTTATCAAACCTCGCTGAAGATCTTGAACTAGTTCAAAGTCCTTGAACCGATTGAAGTTGGCCCATGTTTAAAACTTTGGAACCGGTTCAAATTGGCAGTCTTGAACATAGAGGTTAACACTTCGAAATTTTTTATAATTTTGAAAAACAATTCAAGTATGCAAGTGTCTTAGCCTTCTAAGTCAACTTCCTAGAATGTTGTTCTTACCTTTTCGTAGATTTCAAGCTTTCGGTCTCGAATAACTCTTCAATTCTGCAACTGATCTCGATCTTGCATTTTAAACTTGAAAATTCAACTCAATCGGACTTGTTTTGACACCAAAATTAGCCAATTATAAATATATTTATCACCGAAGGAGTACTCCAACAACATTAACAAACCAACGCAAAGACAAAGGTTAATGAATAATTGGTGATTATCTAAAAATTTCAAGGCATTTATTAGGTTTTGGTTTTGGAGGATGGCCAGACTAGGAAACTTTCTTGACTTTAATGTCTATGTCCTTGGTAGAAAGAAAGTGTTGGAAAATAAACTTGATTTTAGATTTTTAGCATTTAATTAGTGGGCAGTAAATTGTCTTAATTAGTGAAAATAGTGAGTGTAATTAGGCATTTAAATGCAAAAGTTACACATATGATGTGAGGCCTATATAAGCATTTTAAAAAGGGAATAAGATGTGATTAGAGAAATAAGATGAAATAGTAGAAGTGAAATAAAATTATTTCCTTCATTTAATTCCCTTTCAAATATTGCATTGAGTGTTGTGTGTGTATTTATCCCACTTATTTTAGAGCAAAAGCCAATAGAGAGTCCATATATTTTATGCGGGTAAGGTCTTTGAGAGAGAATGGAAAGGCAAAAGCTATAAAGTTGGCTATTTGTGTTTGAGAGAGCTAGTGTTTGATTTTGCTCTATGGCATGTTGGAAAACCGTGGACAAATCAAGTCCAAAAAGATTTATTTAATTGATTCTATAAAAGATAGAAAAACTGGTTATATTCATGAAGCTTAATTATCACTGTTTGGCCTGTAAAAATAGTCAATTCCGATGGAACCGGATGGGCATGACAGGAATTACTGTAGTTCCAATAAGAGATTTAAATAATATTCTAGAAGGAAGTTTGCAAGACCAGACGATTATGAAGAGGTCTGGAATGAACACCTCTGGGTTCTTTTTGCCTTTGAAAAAGGACTGCGGGACTACTATCTGGCTAAAAAAGAAAGAACTACTTTTGAAAGTAATTGACTTGAATGAAAAATATTATAATGTAAAGTAAAGTGTAGGACTTAGGCTAAACATATTGAAATTGCATTACAATGAAAATAAAGATTGTATTGAAATGCTGTTGTAACTGTGTTGTGTGTTTGAATAGGTTTTCTAAGTAATAAAAGCATGCCCTATTTATAGAATTTAGTAATGGTAGTTAGTATGTTCCATGACTTTCCACTTACATGTAATCGCTCGCTTCATTGGCTACCATGTGTCCCATGACTTTTCACTTGTATGTAACCGCTCTTTTCCTTGGCTGCTATGTGTCACATGATTTTTCCACTTGAATGTAACCGCTCGCTTTTTTGGCTGCCACATGTCCCATTCCTTTTTACTTGCATGTAACCGCTTACTTCCTTAGCTGCTATGTGTCCCAAGGTGATTACTTCACCAAATGACTTTCTTAGATGAATCCATATATTGCTTTATGATTACACCCACGTTTGCATATCACCCTTCCATTGGAATCGATCATAACAACTTTGCATTGGAAAATGACTGATGATTATGGTGCAAATAGTTATAGTTGTGACCCTTTTATTAAGCTGATTTCCACCGGAAAATCGTAGTACTTTCCATTGGAATCGACCAGGGCGGATAATTATGGTGTAAACAGAATTGATATGTGACAAGTCTTAAATAAAACACATCATGTGTGAACTAGTCATTGGCTGAAATATAGGGTGTAGACAATTAGCATTGAAGTTTCATACTTTTAGATCTATAAAAGATGGAGACGGAAACTTTGAAGAAGTGGTCCTATGGGTGGAGCATTTGGTTGGATGAAAGATGTTAAAGATAGCCTTACAGAAGAAAAAAAACAAAAAAACAAGGTTAAAGAGAATAGAGGTAATGACCGTACTTTTACGTTTGTAATCCTATCTCGACAATTCTTTTCGGACATGCAGCGCTAAGGTTTTTATTTATTTATTGGTTTTAATTTTAGTCTCTTTTTAAATATATATATATATATATTAGATAATTATCATATTTTTAAACCTTGTATTAGTGAACAAATGATTCCCCAAATAACATTAAGTGCTTTTTTTTTTAAAATTCCAAAACTACCTCAAATTGTTTTATTCTAACACCTAGTCACAGTCAGAGCCCAACTCCGTCCTCTCTATTTTATCTCAACGTTATGATAAGTTATCACGGCTACCAATTGTCTTCATTAGAAAAATGAATTCAGATAAGCCTTCTTTCATTCTTTGTCTGAACCAATCATGTGGGACTATTATTCTTTTCTTTCAGTAAAAGGCGTGAAACTTTATTAGTACCTGTTTATATATATATATATATATATATATATATTTTTTTTTTCTCGAAAGATTGAGCAATAAGTATATACAATGTAATGTAAATAGTACATGGTTGGCCTACGGCCAGGACAAGCCCGATTGAGCAACCAGCAAAAAGAAGCCAAAATTTGGCCACACACTTGAAAACTTCAAACTACTAAAACAAGCTAGCCCAAACCCATAACTATCAAATAACCAAAATTAACGGAATAATTGTAGCCGTTAAGTACGGTTGTTTGAGCAGTAATCCGGAAGCAAGTAGGAACAGAGCAAGCGGTTATGGATTGATCTTCCTCAATCCGGTTGTCGAGGTAGAGGTCTGTAGCAAGAAGCAGGAAGGTTCAGGTCATTAACAATGCGTCTAGAAGTAGTACAATCTTTTAGGAACCCTAATTGCAGAATTGATGAAATATTCGGGCCGAGGTTGCTCGCTAAGATGATTTTTGAAGATGTGATCATTGTGTTCCTACTATGAGTGATACACTACAGCTGAGAGACAAATCTTTGGATACAAGTTATATGGCGACTTGGAGATGCATGGCCACTTGGAGTTGCGGCGATTACTAACCAAAGAGACCAAAGAATCCCAATTTTGATTCGAAGCATGGAATTCGCACTTGTCTCGGATGAATCTCCAAATTGGGGAGGTGAAATTGCAAAGAAATCGGATAATAGGTTTATACCTGTGTAATCTTACAATATCCACTCAATCCAAATCTTCCATAGTCATTGTGTCATAAGTACAAATAATTACACCACAAATATAAAGGATTTAACAATCTTAGTCACTAGTATCATCTCAAGTTTCATAAGTGAACTTCCACTTCTTTAATTCAGACTTATGCAATGTAACTCTAAGCCCTTGACCAGACCATTTACCATGTTTAAAATCTAATCATAAATTACTACAACAGTACTAACGTCACAAGATTCATATATAGGTCTAATTCTTGACTAGCATGCCATAAAATAAGAAACCATTATATATCTTTTCTTTTTAACACAAAACCACTGTCACCTTATTTTTTATTTCTATATTTAATTTTGTCATTACCGCTGTAGCAATAAAAATAATTACCAAAATAAAAATAAAAACTTTTGAAAGAAAAATAATACCGGAATATATTACTAAAATTTTATTTTTTTAGTAGATGTTTCTTTGAAATAAATATAAAAACATTTGAAAAATATATATTTGTATATATTACTAAAATTTTGTTTCTAGATGTTTCTTTAAAAGAAATATAGAAACCTTTGAAAGAAAAATAATACCCATATATTACTAAAATTTTGTTTTTCTTTGGATGTTTATTTGAAAGAAATATGAGCAAGAGAAAACGGATGGATAGACTTAAATGTCTGGCTTTACTTTTATTTGTCCAGGAAGAGTTTACTTGAAGGCTTTTGAGGTTTAAATGTTTTTATTTATGTTAAGTTTAGCCCTTTATGAGGATATTAAAATTTTTGTTTCAGTTTTTTTAGTTTAAGCTTAGTCAATTTTGAAAAAAGACAATGTCATGGGATTCCATTATTTAGTTGTATAATATTGTCATTCACACCTACCCGCACAAATAACTTTAACAATAATACTGCTTCCCATGAGAGCTTTTGTTATAAAACAATATGAAACATCTCTGAATCCCGGAATCGTGCACCTTGCTTAAGGTCACAAAGTATTTCTCATCACGGTCACCAAGTTCAATTTTATAGGACAAAAGTGCCCCTTTAACACTTTTTTTCTCTCCCCTTTTTGAATTTTTAGTATGTG